>CM077671.1:134734773-134892273 GCA_039707655.1 Elymus sibiricus
GGGATGCTATGTTTGATGAGGATGATATTTTTAGTCCCCCAAGTTTTGATGAGCAAATTGTTGGAAATATGCCCTAGAGGCAATAATAAATTAGTTATTATTATATTTCCTTGTTCATGATAATCGTTTATTATCCATGCTATAATTGTATTGATTGGAAACTCAAATACATGTGTGGGTACATAGACAACACTATGTCCCTAGTAAGCCTCTAGTTGACTAGCTCGTTGATCAAAGATGGTTAAGGTTTCCTAGCCATTGACATGAGATGTCATTTGATAACGGGATCACATCATTAGGAGAATGATGTGATGGACAAGACCCAAACTACGAACGTAGCATATGATCGTATCAGTTTATTGCTATTGTTTTCTGCATGTCAAGTATCTGTTCCTATGACCATGAGATCATGCAACTCACTAACACCAGAGGAATACCTTGTGTGTATCAAACGTCGCAACGTAACTGGGTGACTATAAAGGTGCTCTACAGGTATCTCCGAGGGTGTCTGTTGGGTTGGCATGGATCAAGACTGGGATTTGTTACTCCGTGTGACGGAGAGGTATCTCAGGGCCCACTCGGTAATACAACATCACAATGAGCCTTGCAAGCAATGTGACTAAAGTGTTAGCCACGAGATCTTGTATTACAGAACGAGTAAAGAGACTTGCCGGTAACGAGATTGAACTAGGTATAGAGATACCGACGATCGAATCTCGGGCAAGTAACATACCGAAGAACAAAAGGAACAGCATACGGGATTAACTGAATCCTTGACATAGAGGTTCAAACGATAAATATCTTCGTAGAATATGTAGGAGCCAATATGGGCATCCAGGTCCCGCTATTGGTTATTGACCGTAGAGGTGTCTCGGTCATGTCTACATAGTTCTCGAACCCGCAGGGTCTACACACTTAACGTTTGGTGACGATTAGTATAGTTGAGTTATTTTGTTGGTGACCGAAGGTTGTTCGGAGTCCCGGATAAGATCCCGGACATGACGAGGATCTCCGGAATAGTCTGGAGGTAAAGATTGATATATGTGATAATAGTGTTTTGATCTCTGGAAGGGTTCCGGAATTCACCGGAAGGGGTTCCGGATGTTTACCGAAGTGTTCGGGTACATCAACACTTTATATGGGCCAAAGGGATAAAGCCCACGAGGTATTGGAAAGTGCAAAAAGTAGTTTTGCTGCCGCGTAAGCGGTACTACCGTTTTGTGAAGCGGTACTACCGCCCAAGCGGTACTACCGCTTGGTGAAGCGGTACTACCGCTCAAGCGGTACTACCGCTTGTGAGCGGTACTACCGCTTGTGCGCGGCTGTGCACGGTTCGGCAGGGATCCGAGTTGGACTCTTTCCCTGCGGGCCAAACCGACCTGGAGGAGGCTTTTACTCCAAGTTTAGACCCCAAGGCTCAACATATAAATAGAGGGGTAGGGCTAGCACACGAAGGACATTAGATTGCCCCAAGCCGTGTGCCGGCAACCTCTAGTTCCTCCTACGTCATAATTTTAGTAGTGCTTAGGCGAAGCCCTGCTGAAATAGTTCTTCATCAACACCACCACGCCGTCGTGCTGCTGGAACTCTTCTTCTTCTCCGCTCCCTCTTGCTGGATCAAGAAGGCGGAGATCGTCATCAAGCCGTACGTGTGTTGAACGCGGAGGTGCCGTCCGTTCGGCGCTGGATCGTGCTTGGATCGAGGGACGACTTGCGATTTGGATCGCGGAGACGTTCGACTACATCAACCGCGTTTCTTAACGCTTCCGCTTAGCGATCTACAAGGGTATGTAGATCCACTCTCCCTCTCGTAGATGCTCATCACCATGGATAGATCTTGTATGTGCGTAGGAAAATTTTTGTTTCCCATGCAACGTTCCCCAACAGTGGTATCAGAGCTAGGTCTATGCGTAGATGAGATCTCGAGTAGAACACAAACGAGTTGTGGGCGTGGGTGTATACATATTGCTTGCCGTTACTAGTTGATATTTGATTCGGCGGTACTGTGAGATGAAGTGGCCCGGACCGACATTACGCGTACGCTTACGCGAGACAGGTTCCTTCAACTAACATGTAACTTCATTGCATAAAGATGGCTAGCGGGTGTCTGTCTCTCTCACTTTAGTTGAATCGATTTCAATGAAGAGGGTTCTTTTAGAAGATCAAAAAGCAATCACTACACCACGTTGTGGTTTTGCGTAGGTAAGAACGGTTCTTGCAAACCCGTAGCAGCCACGTAAAATTTGCAACAACAATTAGAGGACGTCTAACTTGTTTTTGCAGGGTATGTTGTGATGTGATATGGCCAATTACATGATGAGATATATGTGATGTATGAGATGATCATGTGTTGTATAGAATATCACGACTTGCATGTCGATGAGTACGGCAACTGCAGGAGCCATAGAGTTGTCTTTAATTATTGTATGACCTGCGTGTCAATCATTAAGCGCTATGTAATGCTTTACTTTATCGCTAAACGTTAGCAATAGTCGTGGGAGTAACAGTCGGCGCGACAACCTCATGGCGACACGTTGATAGAGATCAAGATGATGGAGATCATGGTGTCATGCCGGTGACGATGGAGATCATGCCGGTGCTTTGGAGATGGAGATCAAAAGCACAAGTTCATGGCCATATCATGTCACTTATGATTTGCATGTGATGTTAATCCTTTTATGCATCTTATTTTGCTTAGGACGGCGGTAGCATTATAAGGTGATCCCTCACTTAAATTTCAAGATAAATTGTGTTCTCCCCGAGTGTGCACCGTTGCGAAAGTTCGTCGTTTCGAGACACGCCGTGATGATCGGGTGTGATAGACTCCACGTTCACATACAACGGGTGCAAGCCATGTTGCACACGCGGAACACTCGGGTTAAACTTGACGAGCCTAGCATGTACAGACATGGCCTCGGAACACAAGAGACCAAAAGGTCGAACATGAGTCATATAGTCGAACATGAGTCATATAGTAGATATGATCAACATGAAGATGTTCACCATTGAAACCACCTCGACTCACGTGATGATCGGACTTGAGTTGGTGGATTTGGATCATGTTACACTCGAATGACCGGAGGGATGTCAATTTGAGTGGGAGTTTTTAAGTAATATGATTAATTAAACTCATTATCTTGAACAATAGTCTAAGTTGTCTTTGCTATATTTATGTTGTAGATCATGGCTCGCGCAGTAGCACCCCTGAATTTTAATGCGTTCCTAGAGAAAGCTAAGTTGAAAGATGATGGAAGTAACTTTGTGGACTGGGCCCGTAATCTGAGGATTATCCTTACGGCTTCCCAGAAGGCTTATGTCCTTGATGCACCGCTTGGTGATCCACCCGCTCCAGTTGAGTCTCTAGACGTTGTGAACGCCTGGCAGGCTTGTTCTGATGATTACTCAATAGTTCAATGTGCAATGTTGTATGGCTTAGAACCGGGACTTCAAAGACGTTTTGAACGTCATGGAGCATATGAGATGTTCCAGGAGTTGAAGTTTATCTTTCAGAAGAATGCCCGAATCGAGAGATATGAGATCTCCGATAAGTTCTATGCTTGCAAGATGGAGGAGAACGGGTCTATCAGTGATCACGTGCTCAGAATGTCTGGGTACTCCACCCGTCTGGCTGAGTTAGGGATGCCCCTTCCGCCAGAGGCTATCACTGACAGAGTTCTTCAATCATTGCCACCTAGCTACAAGAGCTTCGTGTTGAACTATAACATGCACGGGATGAACAAGTCAGTCGCCGAGCTGTTTGCGATGCTGAAAGCCGCTGAGTCTGAAATTCAGAAGGAGCATCAAGTGTTGATGGTCAATAAAACCACTAGTTTCAAGAAAAATGGCAAGGGTAAGAAGGGTAACTCCAAGAAGAGTGGCAAAGCAGTTGCTCCTCTCGTGAAGAAACCCAAGGCTGGACCCAAACCAGAAACTGAGTGCTTTCATTGCAAGGGAACTGGACACTGGAAGCGGAACTGCCCCAAGTATTTGGCTGACAAGAAGGCGGCCAACAACAAACAAGGTATATATGATATACATGTTATTTATATGTTCCTTACCAACCCTCGTTGTAGTGCCTAGGTATTTGATACCGGTGCGGTTGCTCATATTTGCAACTCTAAACAGGAACTGCGGAATAGACGGAGGCTGGCGAAGGACGAAGTGACGATGCGCGTGGGAAATGGTTCCAAGGTTGATGTGATCGCCGTCGGCACGCTCGTTCTTCGATTACCGTCGGGATTGGTGATGAACCTAAATAAGTGTTATTTGGTGCCTGCGTTAAGCATGAACATTATATCTGGATCTTGTTTATTGCGAGACGGTTACTCATTTAAATCAGAGAATAATGGTTGTTCTATTTATATGGGTAATATCTTTTATGGTCATGCACCCAATGTAAGCGGTTTATTCTTATTGAATCTCGATAGTAATGATACACATGTTCATAACATTGATGCCAAAAGATGTAGGATTGATAATGATAATACCACTTTCTTGTGGCACTGCCGTTTAGGTCATATTGGCGTAAAACGCATGAGGAAGCTCCATGCTGATGGACTTTTGGAGTCACTTGATTTTGAATCACTTGACACATGTGAGCCATGCCTCTTGGGCAAGATGACTAAAACGCCGTTCTCTGGAACAATGGAACGGGCAAGTGACTTATTGGAAATCATACATACTGATGTGTGCGGTCCAATGAGTATTGAGGCGCGCGGTGGTTATCGTTATTTTCTCACCTTCACTGATGACTTAAGTAGATATGGGTATATTTACTTAATGAAACACAAGTCTGAAACATTTGAAAAGTTCAAACAATTTCAGAGTGAAGTTGAGAATCATCGTAACAAGAAGATTAAATTCCTACGATCTGATCGAGGAGGAGAATATCTGAGTTATGAGTTTGGCAGTCACTTAAGACAGTGTGGAATTGTTTCACAATTGACACCGCCTGGAACACCACGGCGTAATGGTGTGTCCGAACGTCGTAATCGAACCTTATTGGATATGGTGCGATCTATGATGTCTCTTGCCGATTTGCCACTATCGTTTTGGGGTTATGCATTAGAGACAGCTGCATTCACTTTAAATAGGGCACCATCGAAATCCGTTGAGACAACGCCATATGAACTTTGGTTTGGCAAGAAGCCAAAGCTGTCGTTTCTTAAAATTTGGGGATGTGATGCTTATGTCAAAAAGCTTCAGCCTGAAAAGCTGGAACCCAAAGCGGAGAAATGCGTCTTCATAGGATACCCAAAAGAGACAGTTGGGTATACCTTCTATCTCAGATCCGAAGGCAAAGTGTTTGTCGCTAAAAACGGAACATTTCTTGAGAAAGAGTTTCTCTCGAAAGAATTGAGTGGGAGGAAGATAGAACTTGATGAGGTTGTTGAACCTTTACTTCAACCTGAGAGTAGCGCAGTGCAGAAAGTTGTTTCTGTGGAGCCTACATTAGCTGAAGAGGAAGTTAATGATGATGATCATGAAGCTTTGGATCAAGTTGCTATCAAACCTCGTAGGTCGACAAGGACGCGTACTGCTCCCGAGTGGTACGGCAACCCTGTCTTAGAGGTCATGTTGTTAGACAACGATGAACCTACGAGCTATGGAGAAGCGATGATGGGCCCGGATTCCGAGAAGTGG
This sequence comes from Elymus sibiricus, assembly GCA_039707655.1. Classification (NCBI taxonomy): domain Eukaryota; kingdom Viridiplantae; phylum Streptophyta; class Magnoliopsida; order Poales; family Poaceae; genus Elymus; species Elymus sibiricus. Next base: position 134,740,417 of record CM077671.1, read on the forward strand.
TTAGAGGCCATGAAATCCGAGATGGGATCCATGTATGAAAACAAAGTATGGACTTTGGAAGTATTATCTGAAGGGCATAAGGCCATTCAGAACAAATGGATCTTTAAGAGGAAGACGGAGGCGGACGGTAATGTCACCGTCTATAAAGCTCGACTTGTGGCAAAGGGTTTTTCACAAGTTCAAGGAGTTGACTACGATGAGACCTTCTCACCCGTAGCGATGCTTAAGTCCGTCAGAATCATGTTAGCAATAGCTGCCTTTTTCGATTATGAAATTTGGCAGATGGATGTCAAAACAACATTCCTTAACGGTTTCCTTAAGGAAGAGTTGTATATGATGCAACCAGAAGGTTTTGTCGATCCAGAGAATGCTGACAAAGTTTGCAAATTCCAGCGATCCATTTATGGACTGGTGCAAGCATCTCGGAGTTGGAATCTTCGCTTTGATGAAGTGATCAAAGCGTTCGAGTTTATACAAGTTTACGGAGAAGCTTGTATTTACAAGAAAGTGAGTGGGAGCTCTATAGCGTTTCTAATATTATATGTGGATGACATATTGCTGATTGGAAACAATATAGAAATGTTGGAAAGCGTGAAGGAATATTTGAACAAGAGTTTTTCAATGAAGGACCTAGGAGAAGCTGCTTTCATATTAGGCATCAAGATCTATAGAGATAGATCAAGACGCTTAATAGGACTTTCACAAAGCACATACCTTGATAAGATTTTGAAGAAGTTCAAAATGGATCAGTCCAAGAAGGGGTTCTTGCCTGTTTTGCAAGGTGTGAAGTTGAGTAAGACTTAATGCCCGGTGACTGCAGAAGATAGAGAAAAGATGAGTGTCATCCCCTATGCTTCAGCCATAGGCTCTATTATGTATGCAATGCTGTGCACAAGACCCGATGTCAGCCTTGCCATAAGTATGGTCGGAAGGTTTCAAAGTGATCCAGGAATGGAACACTGGACGACGGTCAAGAATATCCTGAAGTACCTGAAAAGGACTAAGGACATGTTTCTCGTTTATGGAGGTGATCAAGAGCTCGTCGTAAAGGGTTACGTCGATGCAAGCTTTGACACTAATCCGGATGACTCTAAGTCTCAAACCGGATACGTATTTATTCTTAATGGGGGTGCGGTTAGCTGGTGCAGTTCCAAGCAAAGCGTGGTAGCTGATTCTACATGCGAAGCGGAGTACATTGCAGCCTCGGAGGCGGCGAAGGAAGGTGTCTGGATGAAGGAGTTCATGACAGATCTTGGAGTAGTGCCTAGTGCGCTTAACCCAATGACTCTGTTTTGTGATAACACTGGTGCCATTGCTCTAGCCAAGGAACCAAGATTTCACAAGAGGACCAGACACATAAAGCGACGCTTCAATTCCATCCGCGATTACATCAAGGAGGACGACATAAATATTTGCAAAGTACACACGGATCTGAATGTTGCAGATCCGATGACTAAACCTCTTCCAAGGGCTAAACATGAACAACACCAGAACTGCATGGGTGTTCGATTCATTACAATGTAAATCACATAGTGATGTGAAATAGATTATTGACTCTAGTGCAAGTGGGAGACTGTTGGAAATATGCCCTAGAGGCAATAATAAATTAGTTATTATTATATTTCCTTGTTCATGATAATCGTTTATTATCCATGCTATAATTGTATTGATTGGAAACTCAAATACATGTGTGGGTACATGGACAACACTGTGTCCCTAGTAAGCCTCTAGTTGACTAGCTCGTTGATCAAAGATGGTTAAGGTTTCCTAGCCATTGACATGAGATGTCATTTGATAACGGGATCACATCATTAGGAGAATGATGTGATGGACAAGACCCAAACTACGAACGTAGCATATGATCGTATCAGTTTATTGCTATTGTTTTCTGCATGCCAAGTATCTGTTCCTATGACCATGAGATCATGCAACTCACTAACACCAGAGGAATACCTTGTGTGTATCAAACGTCGCAACGTAACTGGGTGACTATAAAGGTGCTCTACAGGTATCTCCGAGGGTGTCTGTTGGGTTGGCATGGATCAAGACTGGGATTTGTTACTCCGTGTGACGGAGAGGTATCTCAGGGCCCACTCGGTAATACAACATCACAATGAGCCTTGCAAGCAATGTGACTAAAGTGTTAGCCACGAGATCTTGTATTACAGAACGAGTAAAGAGACTTGCCGGTAACGAGATTGAACAAGGTATAGAGATACCGACGATCGAATCTCGGGCAAGTAACATACCGAAGAACAAAAGGAACAGCATACGGGATTAACTGAATCCTTGACATAGAGGTTCAAACGATAAAGATCTTCGTAGAATATGTAGGAGCCAATATGGGCATCCAGGTCCCGCTATTGGTTATTGACCGTAGAGGTGTCTCGGTCATGTCTACATAGTTCTCGAACCCGCAGGGTCTACACACTTAACGTTTGGTGACGATTAGTATAGTTGAGTTATTTTGTTGGTGACCGAAGGTTGTTCGGAGTCCCGGATAAGATCCCGGACATGACGAGGATCTCCGGAATAGTCTGGAGGTAAAGATTGATATATGTGATAATAGTGTTTTGATCTCCGGAAGGGTTCCGGAATTCACCGGAAGGGGTTCCGGATGTTTACTGAAGTGTTCGGGTACAGCAACACTTTATATGGGCCAAAGGGATAAAGCCCACGAGGTATTGGAAAGTGCAAAAAGTAGTTTTGCTGCCGCGTAAGCGGTACTACCGTTTTGTGAAGCGGTACTACCGCCCAAGCGGTACTACCGCTTGGTGAAGCGGTACTACCGCTCAAGCGGTACTACCGCTTGTGCGCGGCTGTGCACGGTTCGGCAGGGATCCGAGTTGGACTCTTTCCCTGCGGGCCAAACCGACCTGGAGGAGGCTTTTACTCCAAGTTTAGACCCCAAGGCTCAACATATAAATAGAGGGGTAGGGCTAGCACACGAAGGACATTAGATTGCCCCAAGCCGTGTGCCGGCAACCTCTAGTTCCTCCTACGTCATAATTTCAGTAGTGCTTAGGCGAAGCCCTGCTGAAATAGTTCTTCATCAACACCACCACGCCGTCGTGCTGCTGGAACTCTTCTTCTTCTCCGCTCCCTCTTGCTGGATCAAGAAGGCGGAGATCGTCATCAAGCCGTACGTGTGTTGAACGCGGAGGTGCCGTCCGTTCGGCGCTGGATCGTGCTTGGATCGAGGGACGACTTGCGATTTGGATCGCGGAGACGTTCGACTACATCAACCGCGTTTCTTAACGCTTCCGCTTAGCGATCTACAAGGGTATGTAGATCCACTCTCCCTCTCGTAGATGCTCATCACCATGGATAGATCTTGTATGTGCGTAGGAAAATTTTTGTTTCCCATGCAACGTTCCCCAACAGTGGTATCAGAGCTAGGTCTATGCGTAGATGAGATCTCGAGTAGAACACAAACGAGTTGTGGGCGTGGGTGTATACATATTGCTTGCCGTTACTAGTTGATATTTGATTCGGCGGTACTGTGAGATGAAGCGGCCCGGACCGACATTACGCGTACGCTTACGCGAGACAGGTTCCTTCAACTAACATGTAACTTCATTGCATAAAGATGGCTAGCGGGTGTCTGTCTCTCTCACTTTAGTTGAATCGATTTCAATGAAGAGGGTTCTTTTAGAAGATCAAAAAGCAATCACTACACCACGTTGTGGTTTTGCGTAGGTAAGAACGGTTCTTGCAAACCCGTAGCAGCCACGTAAAATTTGCAACAACAATTAGAGGACGTCTAACTTGTTTTTGCAGGGTATGTTGTGATGTGATATGGCCAATTACATGATGAGATATATGTGATGTATGAGATGATCATGTGTTGTATAGAATATCACGACTTGCATGTCGATGAGTACGGCAACTGGCAGGAGCCATAGAGTTGTCTTTAATTATTGTATGACCTGCGTGTCAATCATTAAGCGCTATGTAATGCTTTACTTTATCGCTAAACGTTAGCAATAGTCGTGGGAGTAACAGTCGGCGCGACAACCTCATGGCGACACGTTGATAGAGATCAAGATGATGGAGATCATGGTGTCATGCCGGTGACGATGGAGATCATGCCGGTGCTTTGGAGATGGAGATCAAAAGCACAAGTTCATGGCCATATCATGTCACTTATGATTTGCATGTGATGTTAATCCTTTTATGCATCTTATTTTGCTTAGGACGGCGGTAGCATTATAAGGTGATCCCTCACTTAAATTTCAAGATAAATTGTGTTCTCCCCGAGTGTGCACCGTTGCGAAAGTTCGTCGTTTCGAGACACGCCGTGATGATCGGGTGTGATAGACTCCATGTTCACATACAACGGGTGCAAGCCATGTTGCACACGCGGAACACTCGGGTTAAACTTGACGAGCCTAGCATGTACAGACATGGCCTCGGAACACAAGAGACCAAAAGGTCGAACATGAGTCATATAGTAGATATGATCAACATGAAGATGTTCACCATTGAAACCACCTCGACTCACGTGATGATCGGACTTGAGTTGGTGGATTTGGATCATGTTACACTCGAATGACCGGAGGGATGTCAATTTGAGTGGGAGTTTTTAAGTAATATGATTAATTAAACTCATTATCTTGAACAATAGTCTAAGTTGTCTTTGCTATATTTATGTTGTAGATCATGGCTCGCGCAGTAGCACCCCTGAATTTTAATGCGTTCCTAGAGAAAGCTAAGTTGAAAGATGATGGAAGTAACTTTGTGGACTGGGCCCGTAATCTGAGGATTATCCTTACGGCTTCCCAGAAGGCTTATGTCCTTGATGCACCGCTTGGTGATCCACCCGCTCCAGTTGAGTCTCTAGACGTTGTGAACGCCTGGCAGGCTTGTTCTGATGATTACTCAATAGTTCAATGTGCAATGTTGTATGGCTTAGAACCGGGACTTCAAAGACGTTTTGAACGTCATGGAGCATATGAGATGTTCCAGGAGTTGAAGTTTATCTTTCAGAAGAATGCCCGAATCGAGAGATATGAGATCTCCGATAAGTTCTATGCTTGCAAGATGGAGGAGAACGGGTCTATCAGTGATCACGTGCTCAGAATGTCTGGGTACTCCACCCGTCTGGCTGAGTTAGGGATGCCCCTTCCGCCAGAGGCTATCACTGACAGAGTTCTTCAATCATTGCCACCTAGCTACAAGAGCTTCGTGTTGAACTATAACATGCACGGGATGAACAAGTCAGTTGCCGAGCTGTTTGCGATGCTGAAAGCCGCTGAGTCTGAAATTCAGAAGGAGCATCAAGTGTTGATGGTCAATAAAACCACTAGTTTCAAGAAAAATGGCAAGGGTAAGAAGGGTAACTCCAAGAAGAGTGGCAAAGCAGTTGCTCCTCTCGTGAAGAAACCCAAGGCTGGACCCAAACCAGAAACTGAGTGCTTTCATTGCAAGGGAACTGGACACTGGAAGCGGAACTGCCCCAAGTATTTGGCTGACAAGAAGGCGGCCAACAACAAACAAGGTATATATGATATACATGTTATTTATATGTTCCTTACCAACCCTCGTTGTAGTGCCTAGGTATTTGATACCGGTGCGGTTGCTCATATTTGCAACTCTAAACAGGAACTGCGGAATAGACGGAGGCTGGCGAAGGACGAAGTGACGATGCGCGTGGGAAATGGTTCCAAGGTTGATGTGATCGCCGTCGGCACGCTCGTTCTTCGATTACCGTCGGGATTAGTGATGAACCTAAATAAGTGTTATTTGGTGCCTGCGTTAAGCATGAACATTATATCTGGATCTTGTTTATTGCGAGACGGTTACTCATTTAAATCAGAGAATAATGGTTGTTCTATTTATATGGGTAATATCTTTTATGGTCATGCACCCAATGTAAGCGGTTTATTCTTATTGAATCTCGATAGTAATGATACACATGTTCATAACATTGATGCCAAAAGATGTAGGATTGATAATGATAATACCACTTTCTTGTGGCACTGCCGTTTAGGTCATATTGGCGTAAAACGCATGAGGAAGCTCCATGCTGATGGACTTTTGGAGTCACTTGATTTTGAATCACTTGACACATGTGAGCCATGCCTCTTGGGCAAGATGACTAAAACGCCGTTCTCTGGAACAATGGAACGGGCAAGTGACTTATTAGAAATCATACATACTGATGTGTGCGGTCCAATGAGTATTGAGGCGCGCGGTGGTTATCGTTATTTTCTCACCTTCACTGATGACTTAAGTAGATATGGGTATATTTACTTAATGAAACACAAGTCTGAAACATTTGAAAAGTTCAAACAATTTCAGAGTGAAGTTGAGAATCATCGTAACAAGAAGATTAAATTCCTACGATCTGATCGAGGAGGAGAATATCTGAGTTATGAGTTTGGCAGTCACTTAAGACAGTGTGGAATTGTTTCACAATTGACACCGCCTGGAACACCACGGCGTAATGGTGTGTCCGAACGTCGTAATCGAACCTTATTGGATATGGTGCGATCTATGGTGTCTCTTGCCGATTTGCCACTATCGTTTTGGGGTTATGCATTAGAGACAGCTGCATTCACTTTAAATAGGGCACCATCGAAATCCGTTGAGACAACGCCATATGAACTTTGGTTTGGCAAGAAGCCAAAGCTGTCGTTTCTTAAAATTTGGGGATGTGATGCTTATGTCAAAAAGCTTCAGCCTAAAAAGCTGGAACCCAAAGCGGAGAAATGCGTCTTCATAGGATACCCAAAAGAGACAGTTGGGTATACCTTCTATCTCAGATCCGAAGGCAAAGTGTTTGTCGCTAAAAACGGAACATTTCTTGAGAAAGAGTTTCTCTCGAAAGAATTGAGTGGGAGGAAGATAGAACTTGATGAGGTTGTTGAACCTTTACTTCAACCTGAGAGTAGCGCAGTGCAGAAAGTTGTTTCTGTGGAGCCTACATTAGCTGAAGAGGAAGTTAATGATGATGATCATGAAGCTTTGGATCAAGTTGCTATCAAACCTCGTAGGTCGACAAGGACGCGTACTGCTCCCGAGTGGTACGGCAACCCTGTCTTAGAGGTCATGTTGTTAGACAACGATGAACCTACGAGCTATGGAGAAGCGATGATGGGCCCGGATTCCGAGAAGTGGTTAGAGGCCATGAAATCCGAGATGGGATCCATGTATGAAAACAAAGTATGGACTTTGGAAGTATTACCTGAAGGGCATAAGGCCATTCAGAACAAATGGATCTTTAAGAGGAAGACGGACGCGGACGGTAATGTCACCGTCTATAAAGCTCGACTTGTGGCAAAGGGTTTTTCACAAGTTCAAGGAGTTGACTACGATGAGACCTTCTCACCCGTAGTGATGCTTAAGTCCGTCAGAATCATGTTAGCAATAGCTGCCTTTTTCGATTATGAAATTTGGCAGATGGATGTCAAAACAGCATTCCTTAACGGTTTCCTTAAGGAAGAGTTGTATATGATGCAACCAGAAGGTTTTGTCGATCCAGAGAATGCTGACAAAGTTTGCAAACTCCAGCGATCCATTTATGGACTGGTGCAAGCATCTCGGAGTTGGAATCTTCGCTTTGATGAAGTGATCAAAGCGTTCGAGTTTATACAAGTTTACGGAGAAGCTTGTATTTACAAGAAAGTGAGTGGGAGCTCTATAGCGTTTCTAATATTATATGTGGATGACATATTGCTGATTGGAAACAATATAGAAATGTTGGAAAGCGTGAAGGAATATTTGAACAAGAGTTTTTCAATGAAGGACCTAGGAGAAGCTGCTTTCATATTAGGCATCAAGATCTATAGAGATAGATCAAGACGCTTAATAGGACTTTCACAAAGCACATACCTTGATAAGATTTTGAAGAAGTTCAAAATGGATCAGTCCAAGAAGGGGTTCTTGCCTGTTTTGCAAGGTGTGAAGTTGAGTAAGACTTAATGCCCGGTGACTGCAGAAGATAGAGAAAAGATGAGTGTCATCCCCTATGCTTCAGCCATAGGCTCTATTATGTATGCAATGCTGTGCACAAGACCCGATGTCAGCCTTGCCATAAGTATGGTCGGAAGGTTTCAAAGTGATCCAGGAATGGAACACTGGACGACGGTCAAGAATATCCTGAAGTACCTGAAAAGGACTAAGGACATGTTTCTCGTTTATGGAGGTGATCAAGAGCTCGTCGTAAAGGGTTACGTCGATGCAAGCTTTGACACTGATCCGGATGACTCTAAGTCTCAAACCGGATACGTATTTATTCTTAATGGGGGTGCGGTTAGCTGGTGCAGTTCCAAGCAAAGCGTGGTAGCTGATTCTACATGCGAAGCGGAGTACATTGCAGCCTCGGAGGCGGCGAAGGAAGGTGTCTGGATGAAGGAGTTCATGACAGATCTTGGAGTAGTGCCTAGTGCGCTTAACCCAATGACTCTGTTTTGTGATAACACTGGTGCCATTGCTCTAGCCAAGGAACCAAGATTTCACAAGAGGACCAGACACATAAAGCGACGCTTCAATTCCATCCGCGATTACATCAAGGAGGACGACATAAATATTTGCAAAGTACACACGGATCTTAATGTTGCAGATCCGATGACTAAACCTCTTCCAAGGGCTAAACATGAACAACACCAGAACTGCATGGGTGTTCGATTCATTACAATGTAAATCACATAGTGATGTGAAATAGATTATTGACTCTAGTGCAAGTGGGAGACTGTTGGAAATATGCCCTAGAGGCAATAATAAATTAGTTATTATTATATTTCCTTGTTCATGATAATCGTTTATTATCCATGCTATAATTGTATTGATTGGAAACTCAAATACATGTGTGGGTACATAGACAACACTGTGTCCCTAGTAAGCCTCTAGTTGACTAGCTCGTTGATCAAAGATGGTTAAGGTTTCCTAGCCATTGACATGAGATGTCATTTGATAACGGGATCACATCATTAGGAGAATGATGTGATGGACAAGACCCAAACTACGAACGTAGCATATGATCGTATCAGTTTATTGCTATTGTTTTCTGCATGTCAAGTATCTGTTCCTATGACCATGAGATCATGCAACTCACTAACACCAGAGGAATACCTTGTGTGTATCAAACGTCGCAACGTAACTGGGTGACTATAAAGGTGCTCTACAGGTATCTCCGAGGGTGTCTGTTGGGTTGGCATGGATCAAGACTGGGATTTGTTACTCCGTGTGACGGAGAGGTATCTCAGGGCCCACTCGGTAATACAACATCACAATGAGCCTTGCAAGCAATGTGACTAAAGTGTTAGCCACGAGATCTTGTATTACAGAACGAGTAAAGAGACTTGCCGGTAACGAGATTGAACTAGGTATAGAGATACCGACGATCGAATCTCGGGCAAGTAACATACCGAAGAACAAAAGGAACAGCATACGGGATTAACTGAATCCTTGACATAGAGGTTCAAACGATAAAGATCTTCGTAGAATATGTAGGAGCCAATATGGGCATCCAGGTCCCGCTATTGGTTATTGACCGTAGAGGTGTCTCGGTCATGTCTACATAGTTCTCGAACCCGCAGGGTCTACACACTTAACGTTTGGTGACGATTAGTATAGTTGAGTTATTTTGTTGGTGACCGAAGGTTGTTCGGAGTCCCGGATAAGATCCCGGACATGACGAGGATCTCCGGAATAGTCTGGAGGTAAAGATTGATATATGTGATAATAGTGTTTTGATCTCTGGAAGGGTTCCGGAATTCACCGGAAGGGGTTCCGGATGTTTACCGAAGTGTTCGGGTACATCAACACTTTATATGGGCCAAAGGGATAAAGCCCACGAGGTATTGGAAAGTGCAAAAAGTAGTTTTGCTGCCGCGTAAGCGGTACTACCGTTTTGTGAAGCGGTACTACCGCCCAAGCGGTACTACCGCTTGGTGAAGCGGTACTACCGCTCAAGCGGTACTACCGCTTGTGAGCGGTACTACCGCTTGTGCGCGGCTGTGCACGGTTCGGCAGGGATCCGAGTTGGACTCTTTCCCTGCGGGCCAAACCGACCTGGAGGAGGCTTTTACTCCAAGTTTAGACCCCAAGGCTCAACATATAAATAGAGGGGTAGGGCTAGCACACGAAGGACATTAGATTGCCCCAAGCCGTGTGCCGGCAACCTCTAGTTCCTCCTACGTCATAATTTTAGTAGTGCTTAGGCGAAGCCCTGCTGAAATAGTTCTTCATCAACACCACCACGCCGTCGTGCTGCTGGAACTCTTCTTCTTCTCCGCTCCCTCTTGCTGGATCAAGAAGGCGGAGATCGTCATCAAGCCGTACGTGTGTTGAACGCGGAGGTGCCGTCCGTTCGGCGCTGGATCGTGCTTGGATCGAGGGACGACTTGCGATTTGGATCGCGGAGACGTTCGACTACATCAACCGCGTTTCTTAACGCTTCCGCTTAGCGATCTACAAGGGTATGTAGATCCACTCTCCCTCTCGTAGATGCTCATCACCATGGATAGATCTTGTATGTGCGTAGGAAAATTTTTGTTTCCCATGCAACGTTCCCCAACAGTGGTATCAGAGCTAGGTCTATGCGTAGATGAGATCTCGAGTAGAACACAAACGAGTTGTGGGCGTGGGTGTATACATATTGCTTGCCGTTACTAGTTGATATTTGATTCGGCGGTACTGTGAGATGAAGCGGCCCGGACCGACATTACGCGTACGCTTACGCGAGACAGGTTCCTTCAACTAACATGTAACTTCATTGCATAAAGATGGCTAGCGGGTGTCTGTCTCTCTCACTTTAGTTGAATCGATTTCAATGAAGAGGGTTCTTTTAGAAGATCAAAAAGCAATCACTACACCACGTTGTGGTTTTGCGTAGGTAAGAACGGTTCTTGCAAACCCGTAGCAGCCACGTAAAATTTGCAACAACAATTAGAGGACGTCTAACTTGTTTTTGCAGGGTATGTTGTGATGTGATATGGCCAATTACATGATGAGATATATGTGATGTATGAGATGATCATGTGTTGTATAGAATATCACGACTTGCATGTCGATGAGTACGGCAACTGGCAGGAGCCATAGAGTTGTCTTTAATTATTGTATGACCTGCGTGTCAATCATTAAGCGCTATGTAATGCTTTACTTTATCGCTAAACGTTAGCAATAGTCGTGGGAGTAACAGTCGGCGCGACAACCTCATGGCGACACGTTGATAGAGATCAAGATGATGGAGATCATGGTGTCATGCCGGTGACGATGGAGATCATGCCGGTGCTTTGGAGATGGAGATCAAAAGCACAAGTTCATGGCCATATCATGTCACTTATGATTTGCATGTGATGTTAATCCTTTTATGCATCTTATTTTGCTTAGGACGGCGGTAGCATTATAAGGTGATCCCTCACTTAAATTTCAAGATAAATTGTGTTCTCCCCGAGTGTGCACCGTTGCGAAAGTTCGTCGTTTCGAGACACGCCGTGATGATCGGGTGTGATAGACTCCACGTTCACATACAACGGGTGCAAGCCATGTTGCACACGCGGAACACTCGGGTTAAACTTGACGAGCCTAGCATGTACAGACATGGCCTCGGAACACAAGAGACCAAAAGGTCGAACATGAGTCATATAGTAGATATGATCAACATGAAGATGTTCACCATTGAAACCACCTCGACTCACGTGATGATCGGACTTGAGTTGGTGGATTTGGATCATGTTACACTCGAATGACCGGAGGGATGTCAATTTGAGTGGGAGTTTTTAAGTAATATGATTAATTAAACTCATTATCTTGAACAATAGTCTAAGTTGTCTTTGCTATATTTATGTTGTAGATCATGGCTCGCGCAGTAGCACCCCTGAATTTTAATGCGTTCCTAGAGAAAGCTAAGTTGAAAGATGATGGAAGTAACTTTGTGGACTGGGCCCGTAATCTGAGGATTATCCTTACGGCTTCCCAGAAGGCTTATGTCCTTGATGCACCGCTTGGTGATCCACCCGCTCCAGTTGAGTCTCTAGACGTTGTGAACGCCTGGCAGGCTTGTTCTGATGATTACTCAATAGTTCAATGTGCAATGTTGTATGGCTTAGAACCGGGACTTCAAAGACGTTTTGAACGTCATGGAGCATATGAGATGTTCCAGGAGTTGAAGTTTATCTTTCAGAAGAATGCCCGAATCGAGAGATATGAGATCTCCGATAAGTTCTATGCTTGCAAGATGGAGGAGAACGGGTCTATCAGTGATCACGTGCTCAGAATGTCTGGGTACTCCACCCGTCTGGCTGAGTTAGGGATGCCCCTTCCGCCAGAGGCTATCACTGACAGAGTTCTTCAATCATTGCCACCTAGCTACAAGAGCTTCGTGTTGAACTATAACATGCACGGGATGAACAAGTCAGTCGCCGAGCTGTTTGCGATGCTGAAAGCCGCTGAGTCTGAAATTCAGAAGGAGCATCAAGTGTTGATGGTCAATAAAACCACTAGTTTCAAGAAAAATGGCAAGGGTAAGAAGGGTAACTCCAAGAAGAGTGGCAAAGCAGTTGCTCCTCTCGTGAAGAAACCCAAGGCTGGACCCAAACCAGAAACTGAGTGCTTTCATTGCAAGGGAACTGGACACTGGAAGCGGAACTGCCCCAAGTATTTGGCTGACAAGAAGGCGGCCAACAACAAACAAGGTATATATGATATACATGTTATTTATATGTTCCTTACCAACCCTCGTTGTAGTGCCTAGGTATTTGATACCGGTGCGGTTGCTCATATTTGCAACTCTAAACAGGAACTGCGGAATAGACGGAGGCTGGCGAAGGACGAAGTGACGATGCGCGTGGGAAATGGTTCCAAGGTTGATGTGATCGCCGTCGGCACGCTCGTTCTTCGATTACCGTCGGGATTGGTGATGAACCTAAATAAGTGTTATTTGGTGCCTGCGTTAAGCATGAACATTATATCTGGATCTTGTTTATTGCGAGACGGTTACTCATTTAAATCAGAGAATAATGGTTGTTCTATTTATATGGGTAATATCTTTTATGGTCATGCACCCAATGTAAGCGGTTTATTCTTATTGAATCTCGATAGTAATGATACACATGTTCATAACATTGATGCCAAAAGATGTAGGATTGATAATGATAATACCACTTTCTTGTGGCACTGCCGTTTAGGTCATATTGGCGTAAAACGCATGAGGAAGCTCCATGCTGATGGACTTTTGGAGTCACTTGATTTTGAATCACTTGACACATGTGAGCCATGCCTCTTGGGCAAGATGACTAAAACGCCGTTCTCTGGAACAATGGAACGGGCAAGTGACTTATTGGAAATCATACATACTGATGTGTGCGGTCCAATGAGTATTGAGGCGCGCGGTGGTTATCGTTATTTTCTCACCTTCACTGATGACTTAAGTAGATATGGGTATATTTTCTTAATGAAACACAAGTCTGAAACATTTGAAAAGTTCAAACAATTTCAGAGTGAAGTTGAGAATCATCGTAACAAGAAGATTAAATTCCTACGATCTGATCGAGGAGGAGAATATCTGAGTTATGAGTTTGGCAGTCACTTAAGACAGTGTGGAATTGTTTCACAATTGACACCGCCTGGAACACCACGGCGTAATGGTGTGTCCGAACGTCGTAATCGAACCTTATTGGATATGGTGCGATCTTTGATGTCTCTTGCCGATTTGCCACTATCGTTTTGGGGTTATGCATTAGAGACAGCTGCATTCACTTTAAATAGGGCACCATCGAAATCCGTTGAGACAACGCCATATGAACTTTGGTTTGGCAAGAAGCCAAAGCTGTCGTTTCTTAAAATTTGGGGATGTGATGCTTATGTCAAAAAGCTTCAGCCTGAAAAGCTGGAACCCAAAGCGGAGAAATGCGTCTTCATAGGATACCCAAAAGAGACAGTTGGGTATACCTTCTATCTCAGATCCGAAGGCAAAGTGTTTGTCGCTAAAAACGGAACATTTCTTGAGAAAGAGTTTCTCTCGAAAGAATTGAGTGGGAGGAAGATAGAACTTGATGAGGTTGTTGAACCTTTACTTCAACCTGAGAGTAGCGCAGTGCAGAAAGTTGTTTCTGTGGAGCCTACATTAGCTGAAGAGGAAGTTAATGATGATGATCATGAAGCTTTGGATCAAGTTGCTATCAAACCTCGTAGGTCGACAAGGACGCGTACTGCTCCCGAGTGGTACGGCAACCCTGTCTTAGAGGTCATGTTGTTAGACAACGATGAACCTACGAGCTATGGAGAAGCGATGATGGGCCCGGATTCCGAGAAGTGGTTAGAGGCCATGAAATCCGAGATGGGATCCATGTATGAAAACAAAGTATGGACTTTGGAAGTATTACCTGAAGGGCATAAGGCCATTCAGAACAAATGGATCTTTAAGAGGAAGACGGACGCGGACGGTAATGTCACCGTCTATAAAGCTCGACTTGTGGCAAAGGGTTTTTCACAAGTTCAAGGAGTTGACTACGATGAGACCTTCTCACCCGTAGCGATGCTTAAGTCCGTCAGAATCATGTTAGCAATAGCTGCCTTTTTCGATTATGAAATTTGGCAGATGGATGTCAAAACAGCATTCCTTAACGGTTTCCTTAAGGAAGAGTTGTATATGATGCAACCAGAAGGTTTTGTCGATCCAGAGAATGCTGACAAAGTTTGCAAACTCCAGCGATCCATTTATGGACTGGTGCAAGCATCTCGGAGTTGGAATCTTCGCTTTGATGAAGTGATCAAAGCGTTCGAGTTTATACAAGTTTACGGAGAAGCTTGTATTTACAAGAAAGTGAGTGGGAGCTCTATAGCGTTTCTAATATTATATGTGGATGACATATTGCTGATTGGAAACAATATAGAAATGTTGGAAAGCGTGAAGGAATATTTGAACAAGAGTTTTTCAATGAAGGACCTAGGAGAAGCTGCTTTCATATTAGGCATCAAGATCTATAGAGATAGATCAAGACGCTTAATAGGACTTTCACAAAGCACATACCTTGATAAGATTTTGAAGAAGTTCAAAATGGATCAGTCCAAGAAGGGGTTCTTGCCTGTTTTGCAAGGTGTGAAGTTGAGTAAGACTCAATGCCCGGTGACTGCAGAAGATAGAGAAAAGATGAGTGTCATCCCCTATGCTTCAGCCATAGGCTCTATTATGTATGCAATGCTGTGCACAAGACCCGATGTCAGCCTTGCCATAAGTATGGTCGGAAGGTTTCAAAGTGATCCAGGAATGGAACACTGGACGACGGTCAAGAATATCCTGAAGTACCTGAAAAGGACTAAGGACATGTTTCTCGTTTATGGAGGTGATCAAGAGCTCGTCGTAAAGGGTTACGTCGATGCAAGCTTTGACACTGATCCGGATGACTCTAAGTCTCAAACCGGATACGTATTTATTCTTAATGGGGGTGCGGTTAGCTGGTGCAGTTCCAAGCAAAGCGTGGTAGCTGATTCTACATGCGAAGCGGAGTACATTGCAGCCTCGGAGGCGGCGAAGGAAGGTGTCTGGATGAAGGAGTTCATGACAGATCTTGGAGTAGTGCCTAGTGCGCTTAACCCAATGACTCTGTTTTGTGATAACACTGGTGCCATTGCTCTAGCCAAGGAACCAAGATTTCACAAGAGGACCAGACACATAAAGCGACGCTTCAATTCCATCCGCGATTACATCAAGGAGGACGACATAAATATTTGCAAAGTACACACGGATCTGAATGTTGCAGATCCGATGACTAAACCTCTTCCAAGGGCTAAACATGAACAACACCAGAACTGCATGGGTGTTCGATTCATTACAATGTAAATCACACAGTGATGTGAAATAGATTATTGACTCTAGTGCAAGTGGGATACTGTTGGAAATATGCCCTAGAGGCAATAATAAATTAGTTATTATTATATTTCCTTGTTCATGATAATCGTTTATTATCCATGCTATAATTGTATTGATTGGAAACTCAAATACATGTGTGGGTACATAGACAACACTGTGTCCCTAGTAAGCCTCTAGTTGACTAGCTCGTTGATCAAAGATGGTTAAGGTTTCCTAGCCATTGACATGAGATGTCATTTGATAACGGGATCACATCATTAGGAGAATGATGTGATGGACAAGACCCAAACTACGAACGTAGCATATGATCGTATCAGTTTATTGCTATTGTTTTCTGCATGTCAAGTATCTGTTCCTATGACCATGAGATCATGCAACTCACTAACACCAGAGGAATACCTTGTGTGTATCAAACGTCGCAACGTAACTGGGTGACTATAAAGGTGCTCTACAGGTATCTCCGAGGGTGTCTGTTGGGTTGGCATGGATCAAGACTGGGATTTGTTACTCCGTGTGACGGAGAGGTATCTCAGGGCCCACTCGGTAATACAACATCACAATGAGCCTTGCAAGCAATGTGACTAAAGTGTTAGCCACGAGATCTTGTATTACAGAACGAGTAAAGAGACTTGCCGGTAACGAGATTGAACTAGGTATAGAGATACCGACGATCGAATCTCGGGCAAGTAACATACCGAAGAACAAAAGGAACAGCATACGGGATTAACTGAATCCTTGACATAGAGGTTCAAACGATAAAGATCTTCGTAGAATATGTAGGAGCCAATATGGGCATCCAGGTCCCGCTATTGGTTATTGACCGTAGAGGTGTCTCGGTCATGTCTACATAGTTCTCGAACCCGCAGGGTCTACACACTTAACGTTTGGTGACGATTAGTATAGTTGAGTTATTTTGTTGGTGACCGAAGGTTGTTCGGAGTCCCGGATAAGATCCCGGACATGACGAGGATCTCCGGAATAGTCTGGAGGTAAAGATTGATATATGTGATAATAGTGTTTTGATCTCCGGAAGGGTTCCGGAATTCACCGGAAGGGGTTCCGGATGTTTACCGAAGTGTTCGGGTACAGCAACACTTTATATGGGCCAAAGGGATAAAGCCCACGAGGTATTGGAAAGTGCAAAAAGTAGTTTTGCTGCCGCGTAAGCGGTACTACCGTTTTGTGAAGTGGTACTACCGCCCAAGCGGTACTACCGCTTGGTGAAGCGGTACTACCGCTCAAGCGGTACTACCGCTTGTGAGCGGTACTACCGCTTGTGCGCGGCTGTGCACGGTTCGGCAGGGATCCGAGTTGGACTCTTTCCCTGCGGGCCAAACCGACCTTGTGCGGGCAAAACCGACCTGGAGGAGGCTTTTACTCCAAGTTTAGACCCCAAGGCTCAACATATAAATAGAGGGGTAGGGCTAGCACACGAAGGACATTAGATTGCCCCAAGCCGTGTGCCGGCAACCTCTAGTTCCTCCTACGTCATAATTTCAGTAGTGCTTAGGCGAAGCCCTGCTGAAATAGTTCTTCATCAACACCACCACGCCGTCGTGCTGCTGGAACTCTTCTTCTTCTCCGCTCCCTCTTGCTGGATCAAGAAGGCGGAGATCGTCATCAAGCCGTACGTGTGTTGAACGTGGAGGTGCCGTCCGTTCGGCGTTGGATCGTGCTTGGATCGAGGGACGACTTGCGATTTGGATCGCGGAGACGTTCGACTACATCAACCGCGTTTCTTAACGCTTCCGCTTAGCGATCTACAAGGGTATGTAGATCCACTCTCCCTCTCGTAGATGCTCATCACCATGGATAGATCTTGTATGTGCGTAGGAAAATTTTTGTTTCCCATGCAACGTTCCCCAACACAAATTTATTATGATGATGATATGCCAGCTATCTATGATGATTATGATGATGACATGTATACTATAAAGAATAATTATAACTATGAAACTTGTCATCATGACTTTAATTTTCAATTTGGTTATGTCAATCATGTATCTCATGATAGTTATTTTCTTGAGTTTGCTCCCACTATTATGAATGAGAAGAATTATGCTATTGTGGATAGCAATAAATTTTCTATGCTTGTAGATCATGAGAATAATTCTTTATGTGATATTTATATTGTTGAATTCCTTCATGATGCCACTGAAAACTATTATGAGAGAGGAACATATGCTTGTAGGAATTTAAATAATATCAAGTTTCCTCTCTATGTATTCAAAGTTTTGAAGTTATGCTTGTTTTGCCTTCCTATGCTAGTTGATTCTTGTTCCCATAAATTGTTTGCTCTCAAAATCCCTATGCATAGGAAGTGGGTTAGACTTAAATGTGCTTGTCATGAGATTCATGATGCTCTCTTGCATGTTTCAATCACTATTCCTATGTGAGCATCATTGAAATCATCATGCCTAGCTAAAAGGCATTATAGAAAAGCGCTTGTTGGGAGACAACCCAACACTTTTACTTTCTGTTTTTGTGTGTTCACATGATTACGCTACTGTAGTAATCATGTTTTGTGTGTTTATTTCAATATAGTGCCAAGTAAAGCCTTTGGGATAGTGTGGATACTTGTTAGTTTGATTCCGTGCAAAAACAGAAACTTTTGCCTCAGTAAACAATTTCTCTGATTTTACTGGAGCGTCAAAAAATTCTGAAAGTTTTACACAAAAATTCTATGCAAATTCTATGCGTTCTCCTAATTTTTCAGAATTGTTAGAGTCAGGGAAGTATGGTGTTCACTCAGATCTTCACAGACTGTTCTGTTTTTGACATATTCTGTTTTGCAAGCATAGTTTGCTTGTTATAAGTGCTTCTATAGCTTATATTGAGCGATATAAATTACGGGAATGTTGGAATACAGTTGGTATTATGTGATAACAATTATGAATCTTTTCTTAACAGTACCTAAGTGAATGATCTATATTTACTATACTAACCCATCTCACGAAGTTCCGTTAAGTTTTGTGTGATTGAAGTTTTCAAGTTTTGGGTGAGACACCAATATAAGAAGAATAAGGTGTGGTAAGACCCTAATCTTGGGGATTCCCAAGGCACCCCAAGGTAATATCCAAGAAAGAATCAAGCGCCTAAGCTTGGGGATGCCCCATAAGGCATCCCCTCATTCGTCTTCAACATTATCGGTATATCTTACTTAGAGCTATATTTTTATTCGTCACATAATATGTGCTTTTCTTGGATCATCATTATATTTTTTTATTTTATGTTAGGTGTTATTTATAATCTTGTTTTTAAATAAAAAGTTCCAAGAATTGCCTCTTAGGATGCTTGAGTTACATGTTTGATATGTGCTTTGTAAAAAAGAAACTTTTGCTGTAGTGTTTGAATTTTCATATTTTACTGGAACGTGGAAAGTTTCTTAAATTTTTACACAATGTTTTTATATAAATTATTTATCATGTCCTAAAGTTTCATAATCTTTTGAGTTACAGAAGTACACTATTTTCAGAAATTTCTACAGACTGTTCTGCTTGGACAGATTGCAGTCATAGTTTTGTTATCTACTTATCCTATAGTTTCCATAGTCTATATTGGTAGATATAAATTGTGGAAACGATATTAAACAGTAGATGATGTATGAAAATTATTGTGCAACTTGTCTTGTCAGGACAAGAAGTGTGGGTTTATTCTTATGTGTACTAACCTATCTCACAAGTTCTTTTCGAGTTTTTGTGGATGAAGTTTTTAAGACTTAGGTGAAACTGGGATATGAGAGGATTGAATGAGATACAAAAGCTCAAGCTTGGGGATACCCAAGGCACCCCAAGTAAATATTTCAGGAAGTCTCAAGCATCTAAGCTTGGCGATGCTACGCATCCCACCTCTCTTCATCAACAATTATCGGTTAGCCTATGTTGAGCCTACATTTTTATTTGTCCACATGATATGTGCTATTCTTGGAGTGCTATTTTTCTTTAGTTTGTTGTTTGAATAAAATACTCATATCTGAAAATATTTATTGAGACAGAGTCCTCACATAGCTACTTTATTGTTTGACTACTCATTGATCTTCACTTATATCTTTTGAAGAGTAGTTTGATGTTTACTCTTGTGCTTCACTTATATCCTATGAGTAAATTGTGAATCATTGAATATCATAAATATGAAATTATGAATGTGCTTTATGCTTATTAGTAGCTTCACATCTGGTTTATAAAGTAAAATCTATTGAAGTTTGACAATCATCAAATTGGCCATACAAGAAATTCATGAATGATTAGTATAAGAAAGAGAACTTTCACATATAAATATATTATATTGGACACCTTTTATGATTGTGAATACCCATCCATTATTTTCAACCTTGATCAAATAATTGAAGTTGGACAAGGAAGACAACATAATGGTTATGTTTGGGTATATTTGCGTAGAAGTTATATTGTTATGGATCCTCCATTATGTGGTGCTTGTTTAGACCTTTTGCTAGCCAAAACTTCGTACTAAGTAGAGATACTACTTGTGCATCCAAATCCTTGAGACAGGTTTCTTCCATGAGAGTCCACCATAGATACCTATATATGGTATTTCATTGCCATTCCAAGTAAATTTGCATGTGCCACCTCTAAACATTCAAATAATCATCTGTTTTGTGTGCTCGTACCGCTCATGGAGCGACGGGGCGGTCATTATCTTCCATGCTAAGCGAGTTATTCTCAAGATGAGTGTTTATTCACTTGTCATTGCACGAGAGAGGCTGGTAAAAAGGATTCCCAGTCCTGCATAATAAATAAATAAATAAACAAAACTCCCCATAGAATGTTGATTGTTTGGAGGGCAACCGTGGATTCGGCCAGCCATGGAATGTGTTTGGATGGTGGAGGGGGAGTAAAAATTTAAATTCAGTTTGGGAACCACCAATAATGTGATTATCATGGAAGATATTGAATACTCTGTTGTGACGTTGACAGGAAATGCACACCACTCAAAATTACATATTGATCTCTGTTTTAAACAATGAGCTCTGGCACATATGCAAATCCCTGCTTCCCTGTGCAAAGGGACCATCTATTTACTTTCATGCTATTTCCTATTCATGTTGAGTCAACTTCTTATTCCAACCTCAATCTATTAGTTGTCAAGCACCATGTGGTGGGTAAATACCCAAACATATATATCCACTCAAATATATTTGATCATGATTCATTATTGTTGACAATTATCTTTATGATAAGTGTGTTGGGAGGCGAAACATCAAGCCCCTATGTTTCTCCGTGTTCGATGGATGTTGTTTGTTCTAAAAATATGCCTTGAGTATTAGCAATCATAAAAGACTATATGATAATTGAGTATGTGGAGCTCTTACTTAGACTTGATGATGTATTGAAATTGTTTGGTGACCAAGAACATAGATTGTTAAGTTTAAATAGAATGCATTGTTTGAACCATGACATGTGAATTGATTGCTACTCTATCATAATGATTTTTATGAGAAAAAGTTGCTGGTTATGATTCTAGAAAAGTGACTGAAATTATCAATGATCAAACCTATTCACTAAGCTAGCATTCACACTTCATAAATTATTTCTTTTATCATTTACCTACTCGAGGACGAGCAGGAAATAATCTTGGGGATGCTGATACGTCTCCAACGTATCGATAATTTATGAAGTATTCATGCCATATTCACCTATGTTTACAATACTTTTATATGGTTTTGATGCACTTTATATGATTTATTTAGAACTAACCCGGACTGACGCTGGTTTCAGCAGAATTACCGTGGTATTGTTTTTGTGCAGAAAATGAAAGTTCTCGAAATTGCCCGAAACTTTTTTGTGATTTCTCCTGGAGGAAAGAAGAAACATTGGAGCGAAGATCTGACGAAGGGGGTGTGCCAGTGGGACACCACGCAACAGGCCGCGCCCCCCTAGTGGCGCGGTGAGATATGTGGTGGGGCCCACGTGGCTCCGTTTGGCGTGATTCCAATGCTGAAAAATCCCATAAATACCAGAAACCCCAGAAATAAATAGAGACTCCTCGTTCCGCCGCCGCAACTCATTGTATCAACGAAAAACCAATCTGGAGGCATTCCAGTACCCTGCCGGAGAGGGTAGATCACCTCCGGTGGCCATCTTCATCATCCCCGCGGAGGCCATGACGAGGAGGGAGTAGTCCACCCTCGGGGCTGACGGTTTGTACCAGTAGCTATGTGTTCAATCTCTCTTTCTCTCTCTCTCTCTCTCTCTTTCGTGTTCTTGAGATGGCACGATCTTGATGTATCATGGGCTTTGTTAATATAGTCGGATCATATGATGTTATTCCCTTGCTACCTTGTTGTGATGAATTGAATCTTTACCTTTGAGATTTCGTTATGTTGGATTGAATATTATGGTTTGAGAACACTTGATGTATCTCTTGCGTGGGATACCCATAGTGACATTGGGGTATTCTATTGATTCACTTGATATATG
Organism: Elymus sibiricus; assembly: GCA_039707655.1. Taxonomy (NCBI): domain Eukaryota; kingdom Viridiplantae; phylum Streptophyta; class Magnoliopsida; order Poales; family Poaceae; genus Elymus; species Elymus sibiricus. Next base: position 134,762,671 of record CM077671.1, read on the forward strand.
TTGAGGCATCAACTAGGGGATTCCGGTGACCTAGGGGATCTATGCATAGGGGTTGACTGCACGTTTTCATACCACGTTCTCCGATAGAAATCTTGTGGTGCTCCTTGCAGTTCTTTGTGTTGGATTGAATATGATAGATCTGAAATTGTTTGATGCATGTCGCATAATTTACCCACGGATACTTGAGGTGACATTGGAGAATCTAGGTGACATTAGGGTTGATTGATACGTATCATTGGTGTTATTCTAGTAGGAACTCTAGGGCTGTTTGTGACACTTACAGGAATAGCCCAATAGATTGATCGGAAATAATAACTTTGAGGTGGTTCTACTACCTACACCAATTTCATCTTAATGTTCTCCGCTAGATAGGAACTTTGGAGTGATTCTTTGTTGCACGTTGAGGGATGATCATATGATTCAACTATGTTAGCATTGTTGGGAGATTGCACTAGTGAAAGTATGAACCCTAGGCCTTATTTCCAAGCATTTATACACCGATTTGCTTGTTGTTTTACACTTGCTACCTTGCTATTTTTATATTTTCTGATTACAAAAACCTATATCTATCATCCATATTGCACTTGTATCACCATCTCTTCGCCGAACTAGTGCACCTATACAATTTGCCATTGTATTGGGTGTGTTGGGGACACAAGAGATTTCTTGTATTTGATTGCATGGTTGTTAAAGAGAGACCATCTTCATCCTACACGTCCCACGGATTGATAAACCTTAGGTCATCCACTTGAGGGAAAATTGCTACTGTCCTACAAAACTCTACGCTTGGAGGCCCAACACGAGTATACAAGAATAAAGTTGCGTAGTAGACATCAATCCCACCTCCGGCAGGGTGCCGGAACGGAGCTCCAGATGGCCTCGTGACGGAACAGAGACTTGCGGCGGTCGAAAAAGGGTTTCGGGACTGCCTCGAGGGTTTTCAGAATATTAGAGAATTTATAGGTCGAAGAGGGACGTCGGGACGTGCCCGAGGGGGCCACCACATATTAGGGCGCTGCCCCCCAGGGCACGCCCTGATGTGTGGTGGGACCCTCGTGCGCCTCCCGACTTCCTTCCGAAGCTTCTAGGTCTTCATATGGTCCATAAAAAATCATCAAAAAAATTCGTGGCAATTGGACTTCGTTTGGTACAGTAAACCAGCAAAGGCAAAAACACGCAGAAAATAGCAACTGGCACTGGGCACTTGGTCAATAGGTTAGTGCTCAAAACTATTATAAATTGGTAAATAATGACCCAACAAGTATCGTAGAATGATAATATATCAGCATGGAACAATCAAAAATTATATATACCTTGGAGACGTATCAAGCATCCCCAAGATTAATTCCTGCTCGTCCTCGAGTAGGTAAATGATAAAAACAGAATTTTTGATGTGACATGCTATCCACTATGTAATCTTATTCAGGTATGATCATTGAGAAAAGATGAATCAACAAATATTAACATAACAATATTCAAAACGTAAGAAACAAAATTGTTAGTTCCTAAAAGTATACGATTCTCAAGAAATCTTTACCCCCTGCCATTCATCTTATTGTATTAGCAAGGTATGGCTCCATCTTCACCAGATTAATACAAATGTTAAGCACCACGGTGTCCAAGTCAGGAAATTGGTTCGTACTTTTTGAATATGCAAGGAGTAGGGATTGCCATGCAAAGGATGCACTAGAGCTATAAGTGTATGAAACCTCAAATGAAGCTATGTGGGGTGTGCATCCAACTTGATTGCTCATGAAGACCTCGGGCATTTGAGGAAGCCCGTCGTAGGAATATACAAGACAAGATTGAAATAATGAATAGGTAATTCCCACTAGCTTATGAAAGTGATATATCATGAGACTCTCTACATGAGGAACATGGTGCCACTTTGAGGCACAAGTGTGGTAAAGGATAGTAGCAAAGTCCCTTCTCTCATTTTTTTGAATGGATGGTGTGCTCATTTGGCCTCCCCCATCTTTATTTTTTTCAGGAGTCTCATCTCGACTTATGGGAGAATCATCGTCTCCATCATTCTTTCCTCACCGTGACAATGCTCTAATAATGATGATCATCACACTTTTATTTACTTACAACTCAACATGGAGAACTGATAGGAAGATACGACTCTGATGAATGCCTCTGGCAGTGTACCAGGATGTGTAATCTTCTAGCGTGACATGTATCAAAAACATTATGAAGGTGGCTTTGCCACAAATACTATGCCAACTCTATATGATCATGCAAAGCAATATGACGGTGAACGAACTAGTCATGTGAAGTGATGATGGAATTTGCATGGCAATATATCTCGGAATGGCTATGGAAATGCCATGATAGGTAGGTATGGTGGCTTTTTGAGGAATATATAATAAGGCTTATGTGCAACAGAGCATGTCACGGGGTTTGGATGCACCGGCAAAAGTTGCACCGATCCTCGAGGTGAGAACGGGCTATGCACGGTATCGAAGAGGCTAGCAAATTATGAAAAGGTGAGACTGCATATGTCCATGGTTTCACATTAGTCAAAAACAGCTCATATACTTATTGCAAAGTTTTATTAGTTTATCATAAATCAAAGTACTAATCGCATGCCCCGAGGGAAGAGGTTGGTAGGAGTTAACCATCGCGCGCTTCTGACCCGAAACAACACTAGGATTTCAACGAGGAATAGAAATGCTCACACGTCATCACCATGCCTCTTTAATTTTTAGATGAACAAAAAGATGAACCCCTCTTAATATAGACACTTCTACGGTTTAACAATTATGAACTCACACCTATTTCATATTACTATATCAATATCATTAACCCACAATTCCTTTATATGTGCTACATTATGGTTTTGATTATCACTCTTTCAATACCTAATATTTTTGGACTAGTCTCTATGACCCATGCAAATTACCATCACTATTTATTAACTCTCAAACAAATATAAGTGAAGAACAAGAGTGAAATCATTTCTTTAAAATCTACACGCCACCGTGCTAAAAAAGATATAAGTGAAGTACTAGAGCAACTGCTAAGCTCAAAAGATATAAGTGAAGCACATAGAGTATTCTAACAAATTATGATGAAGGGCCCGACGTCTCGCGAGGCGCCCTCGCAAGCTGCGCCAGCCTTCGGAAGGCGGCGCCGGCGTTCTCCAAGCCAAAGGGCATGCTGACGTAGCTGGCGGCGACGCCCCTGCCCTGGCCAACACACAATGGCCAGAAGAGGCCCTCTGAGCCGGCCCTGTTGAGGCCCGCGATGTCGAGCTCATGCGCACCTTGCTGTGCTCCTCGGGGGCCACAGACGAGTTGATGGGGCGTCCCGGATGACACTCGCTGCGCATGGCTCGAGCCTCACGCAACTTGTCAGTCTCTCGGGTGATGAACTCTGAAGCACTGGATGTAGTTGCGGAGAGTTTCGCCGGGCTACTTGCGCACAGCACGCAAGTCGTTGAGGGTGATCGAATGCTCATACGTGACCTTGAAGTTGGAGCCGAACTGCGTGCATAGCTCGGGCCATGAGGAGATGGAACTCTCTATGAGGTTCATCAGCCACGAGCGCGCCGCATCCTTGAGGGCAATGGGGAACCAGTTGGCGTTGACCTTGTCATCGCCCCTAACGGCTTCGATGACGATGGCATAGAGTTGCAGGAACTCCGTGCGGTCGGGGGAGCCATCATAGCGAGGAGGCAGTTCCGGCTTGAAAGGCGTAGGCCACAACATGCGGCGCAGCTCAGGAGTGAAGGCTCGGCAGCCCCCGCTGCTAGACGGAGCACCGTCAGCGAGAGAGACACGGTTCTGGCACCAGGACGAGACGACATCCTGGAGGGTGCGGTTCTGGCGTTGGCGCTGCTGCTCGAGGATCACTCGCGCGTTGGGCAGCGAACGACGGACGATCTGGTAGGTGGCCTCATCTTGGTCCTGTGAAGGCGCTCCACGGGGCGGGTCGCGCCGAGGCTTGACTGGGTCATCGCGCAAGGGAGGCGGCAGAGGCGCTCCATGCGCCACGTCCCCAGCGTGAGACGGTGGGGGGCGAAGCGAGCAAGAGGGTGCCGAGGCTTCTCCGGCATCGGTGATGAGCTTGGTGATGTGGCCATCCTACTGCACGGAAGGGTGCACGGAGGAGTCCTGCTACTCGCGGGCAGCGGGGTCGGTGGCGGCGGCTTCGGCGCCGACGGAGTAGCGGCGACCATCGCGGCCCGCAGGCGTGGTCTGGACGACGTGTGCCGTCCAGCGCTTGACATGCATACAGCGAGCGTCAGCCATAGGGTTGGCGAGGCTGGAGCTGAAATGGAGCTGGAGGACCGCGGGGCACCTCTACCTGGCATGCCAAATGTCGGAATCGGGGCTCCGGGGACCCAAAGAGGTTCGAACACTGGGGTGCGCTAGTTCTCCTGCCCCACTCTGTCTCGAAACCTCACAGCAACTCTCCGGCATGCTCGAGCTAAGGAAGAAGAACAGTGGACACAATAGTTTACCTAGGTTCAGGCCACCTTGCAGTGTAAAACCCTACTCCTTCCTGTCTGGATTGCTTGAGGACCAAAGCGAGTACAACGGTGGGTTCTTGCTAACTGGGGTCGATTCCCCTCTACGCGAAAACCTGCCCTCTCTTATACTGGCCTCCGTCCTCTTCCCCAAAAACACAAGGCGGGAAGGGTTGCCACAACGGCCAGTTTGAAGGGGGACAGGACTGCAGCTTATCCAGAGAAAAGTAGTCTACGCCTGCAAAAGCCTCCTGCCATGACGCGCTGGTGGGATCGGGGATGACCTCTGTCCTGGCGATCCCCCCGCCTCTGTCTCCTTGCACCAAACAGGAAACCGTTGGGGGTTGCTTTGGGAGCGAGCGAGCTGGCCCCGCTCCCTTAGCACAGAAGAGGAAATCCTCCCCATCCGTACCTGCTGGCATGGCTCCTGGCGCCACTTGGCGCGACGCGCGTCACCCATGTGAAGGTGCAGGACGGCTTGGCCCCGTTGAGCCGTCCTAGATTAGTCCACTCCACGAAGGCCCTGGGGGCAGCCTCGGGAGGCGACCTCGTGAGGGGGGCTTCGCGGGGCTCTTCACGATCCTTGCTGACGTATGCGTCATTAGGTAGGATCCCTCGCGAGGGTCTTGCTCATGAAGTCTAGTGGTGGGCCGCGTTGGGCCCATGACATGTGTCGCGTCTTGGGCCGCAGGCAGACGGGCCTGGGGTACCCCTAGTCCCACGGGCCCGACAATCAATATAATCAACACATGTTTCTTCTTTACTGAGCTAAATAAAAGTTTTTATTATACCCCCCTTGAATACCTATCCTTTTTGGACTATTCTTATAACACGTGCAAATTACTACTCCTATTGTCTTATACCCTCAACAATATTTAAGTGAAGAACATAGAGTATTTTATCAAAGGGATTTCTATTTCCATGCCCTCGATTGCTTCGTACTCCTCGGTTTTGCCCCACCCAACTAACGCACCTCACTTTTCCCCTCCACCACTTGCCCCACACTCAAGAAAGCCCAAAAGGAGCGTTTTCGTCGGGTGAATGCAGTTGACTGTTACCCGGCGCATATACTAACGTGTGGGACACCCAGGACCACCTGTCCGTCTCTGGTTTATTAGGGAAAGATAGTGAAATATAAAGACGCGTGGGACACCCTAGGACCCGCATGTCAGTGTCTGATTTATTTGCAAAATGGATGGTGCATATTAATGTCGGTTGTGGGGTTCGAATCCGAGACCACCGACTGAATATGCATCGTGCGAGCCATCTCAGTTGTGTGCGTCTGTGTGGTTATGAGCAGACACTTTGCTATATGACCTAATATTTTCTACATTACATAAGGGCCCACAAATCAGTGACCCTGGAAAGATAGAAAACGTTAGTGTTAAACACATCAGATTTAGAGATTCACAATTCAGATAAGCTTAACAAGCACGTTTAGATTTAGATTTAGATTTGTTCAATGCCAAAACAAAGCAAACTAACGTAGTGACCTTACACTTAGTGATTCCTTAAACTAATACGAAATATTAACTAGCGCTACAGAAGATGGCTGGACGACCCCGAGAGATGGACGGCTACTTGTCTTCATTGTCCAAAAGGACGATGGTGCCATCTTCGTCGTTGTGATCTTCTTCATCGTCGGAGGAGGATAGGACGATGACGTACGGTCCATCGCCTTCCGCCTCGATGCCGGCCGCTGCACGTAGAGTTGCCGCCCTCCTCTGCTCTCGAGCTGCATCCTCTTCTTCAGCCACCCAGCGCCTGACAGCCTCTGCATGTGCCTTGGACACAGACATGGCTAGCACCGCCTGGTCGAGCTACTGCTGCACCATGCGCAGGGCCTCCTCGGCCTGGGCAGTGAGCACGACGGCATCAGGCGCAGTAGGCAGTGCGTCTTCCTCAACCACATCTTCCATGCCGTAGATATCGAGGTGCTCCTACATCGCCTTGAAGGCCACTCCTCCTCGGTGTCCTCCTCCTCGATCTCCCTGCGGTTATGGGACAGCTCAGACAGTGTGGGCTATAGCTTGGAGTAGTTGGAGTAGGAGCCCGAGCCCAATGAGGATGCGCCTAAGTTGGAGCTCGAGCTGGAGTTGGCTCCAGTGTTGGAGCCCGCAGCCGCTTCGGTGTTGGAGCCCGGCCATGCAAGGCACCGACGCCCTGGGGCAGAGACCTCTTGTGGAGATGCTTGCGGTCTGTCGCTGCCTCACCATGGTGGCTGAACTATCTTTGGATTGCATGGCGCGTGGAAGCAATGGACTGAAGCGTCGGTGGAGCGACGCTGCACACCGGTATTTAATCAGAGGAACGCGGGGAGTGGAGCGTCGGTGCAAGGAGTTCAATGAAGCAGGGGAGTGGAGCATCGGTCCAGGGAGTTCAATGGAGCACTGACTCCGTTTTCACATTGAATCGAGGCGTGTCAATCCGTAAAGCTGTGTCCCGAGGGTGCACTAATTGCCCTGATGCGATGAAGCTGTGTGGCAGTGCGCATGCAGGACAGGCTGCGTCGGGTGGCTTCACGCATACATGGCATGCTGGGACTAGGCCTCTACGACGGTCCATCGGTCCGGCCCCAGTTGAATGTGTTTCAGAGAAGGTGTTAATCACGTGGCCCACGGCCGCTGTCGCATGTCCCTGTTCCCTTGCTGCCAGGTGGGACACTTGATGAGGACATGGCTACCTTGGATAAGATAACAAATATTGCATATGCATATTTATTTGAGGTGATTTCTGATAAAAATTATGCAACAATTTATTTATGCTATACAGAACAATAGTACTTCACCTCTTTTTGTTTCATGCCTAATTGCAGAACTACCGGACACTTGTACAATCCACTTATGAAGATAAGGGGAAAAGAGACATTTAGGTGTTGTTCAAGAAGTTCTCTGATGTCACTTTTTGCCCAAGAGAAGATAGAGTCTAAGTCTCTCACGTTCTGGACTCAGATTCAAACTGTACAGACATACCTATCTCAAAACGCCAAGAACTTTTGCTTCCGGACTCAGAATTAGGTGATTCATTTTTTGTTGGAAAGTAGATTTCATGTACTTTCCAACCCAATTTTATTCACCTTCAAATTCGTCGGGAGCATGGAGATATTGACAAAACAATCTGACACTGCAGCATAATCCGAGTCAAACTACAAGTCCAAAGGTGTTGCATCACCTCCACTTGGGCCCATGGGCCTTCGACTACCTAGGGTTAGTTTTAGGCTGCCTTGGGACATCCTCCCACCTCCTTGGTCTTCACTGTCGGTGTCAAAACTGGTAGATCTCGGGTAGGGGGTCCCGAACTGAGGACCTTAGATCGATGGGTAACAAGGGACGAAGGAGACAGTATTTACCCAGGTTCGGGTTCTCGTGAGGAGGTAAAACCCTACGTCCTGCTTGATTGTATTGATGTGTATGGAGATTACAGAGTTGATCTACCTCAAGATCGTCTAAGCTAAACCCTAGATGAGTTCACCTGTCCTCTACGAATGAGGACCCTTCGGTTTATATAGACACCGGAGGTCCCTAGGGTTACACGCCACCGACCATGCATAAGGAACAGATACACATATTCTATATTCGGAACTTGGAGGCCACGCCATTCTCCAGAACTTTCCTTCTTGGACATAGGATCATTCATAGTTCGGCCTTCGACAGAGTATCCCAACAAGTCGGCCCATAAGAATCGAGCCGACGGCCCGAGGACCCCTTAGTCCCGGACTCCCTCAGTAGCCCCCGAACTAGCCTTCAACGCCGAGGAATGCAGTCTTTGGCAGCTTCACGTGTCCATGGTATCCGGCTTGAAAGGTGAGTTCCTTCTATGTTCAGCATATCTTAGCTCGGCCTTCAACGATGCTCTATCTTCCGAAGCACGATTTGTTTATCCTGAAGGCCAAACGCCTGGGTGTGAATAGTACCCCTATCTGATAACTTTTCTGACGAAAAAGCCACAACATCCAGTTATGAGAACTTGATTCGCGACTCAAGGACGCCTTTTTATTGGCACGTCTGATCAATATGGAGATCGTGTTCCGTCTTTTATGGGTATGAGCAACGATCTGGGTAACCACGTGCGCGCATAACGGCACTATTGCTTCGGGAAGTGCCACATCTTGCGGCAGTAAAAGAGGACTCTTGGTATTACGGTCCCCCATAAAAGGGAGAGAACCCCCAAAGGCCTCCTTACGCACCCAGACTCGATTCCATTTCGCCTCCTAGCTCCGAGCGCCCAGATCCATTCTCTCCTTCCCTAGCAAGCCTCCCTTCCCGAGCTCAATCCATGGCGGGCTCGGGCTCCAACGGCAAGTGGAAGGTGTCAAGCATCACCGACAAGGACATCCAAGAGCTAAAGGCCGCTGGATACCTCTCGCCCAACATCGTCCACCACCCTCCCGAAGAGGGTCAAGTGGTGCCAACTCCGCGGTCGGGCGAGTGGGCTGTATTTATCCCTCATTTCATCCCGGGGTTAGGTTTCCCTCTCCACCCCTTTGTTAGGGGGTTAATGTTCTTTTACGGGCTAGACTTCCATGATCTCCCTCCAAATTCGTTTATCCACATCTCGACGTTTATCACTGTCTGCGAGGCCTTCCTGGGGGTCCAGCCGCACTTCGGCCTGTGGCTCAAGGTCTTCAATGTGAAGCCAAAGAAGGTTAGCGGCCAACAAGCCGACTACGGCGGGGCTGTGATTAGCAAGCTCCCGCGGGTCGAGTGGCCGGACGGCACCTTCATCGACACGGTGAAGGTTTGGCAGAAGGAGTGGTTCTACATCACTGAGCCATGGGAAGAGGGTTGGTCGGCGCCCGCCGAGTTCAAATCCGGACCCCCCACGAGGCTAACCTCGTGGATCAGGAAGGGCCTCGATTGGGGGTCTACCTCCAAAGTGAAGGCGCTGCAAAAGCGCATCACTCAAATGGTGAAGGCCAACATCGTGCTGACCAACATGGTACAGGTCACGCTCCGCCACCGTCTCCTGCCCTGCCAGCGTCCGGAGACCCCAATGTGGGCCTACATGCCTAAGGACCTGGACACCGTGCGTAAGTTCTTCCGCACAACTCATGAGAAGTTGTGGAAGGCACTTTTCAAGCCCCAGGAGGAGTGGCGGCTGAAGAAGAAGACGTCGGTTTGGATGTCGATAACCCACCCTTGAAGGTATGATAGGACTTTCTTAGACGTATGCTGAATTGTAACCCTCGGCCAGGATTTACCTTTCTTCTCTCTTGCCTTTGCAGGGCTGGCTGGAGAAAGCCGAGAATTTCCACGGCCCAGCCCCCTTGCCGAAAGACCCCAGGTCGCCTCTACTGACGGCGGTGCTGGTCATGGCGCGCGGCGCCAGACAAAAAAAAAAGAAGAAGAAGAAGGAGGAGGTCCGCGAAGGCTTCCGCTCAAGGGGTCCTCCGGATACTAAATCCGGAGAGACCCAGGCATCTTCCGCATACAAGGACGAGGATGCGAAAGATGGGGGAGTGAACGACTCTCCCCAAACAAGGAAGAGGGCCACGCCCGAGGACGCAGAGGAGGATCTTCCTCCCCTCGCCCTGAAAAGGCCCTGCAAGACCAAGGTGATCCTGGCGGATGACATCTCGGATTCCGATGAGGACTCCGGCGCTTTCGAGAGGGTTCCTCGAAGGAACCCCAGGGTCAAGCCCCCAGCCCAGAGGTATTGAGTTCGGATGTCATCCGATACACTCTCATAGAGTTTTCACTACTAACATGTTTAAATGTTTTCATGTCATAGTCCGGCCCGAGACCTCCCGCCCATACAGGTCTCAGATGGGGAGTCTCCACCGGTCGAGCTAGCTGAAAGCGGGACGGCGTCCGGCACCACACCCCCTCTGGCCGCAGACGAGGCCGTAGAGGTGGTATCTCGCCGGACCCCCTGCACCGAACGCTGGGGGCGAGATAGTAATGGCCAAGGCGCATACCTCGGCCACAGAAGGCCAGGAGACGTTGGCTGAGGACCATGCCTCAGCTGACGAAGTCCAGGAGGTCGAAACCCTCCTGGCGAGTAACGAGGGCGGCCGCAATTCGCCCGTGCTTCTCCCGCAGCCTCAGTGCCTCCCACGCCGTCGGCTTTGCCTCCCCAAGGAGGGGGAGGAGGAGCGCCGTCGTCGGTGCCGCCTACAACCGAGCGGGACACGGCCGGGTGGCCGGCCATGATGGAGTAGGTTATGACTGACTCCTCCATCGCCGATGACCACCGCACCCTTATGGGTGCGGTTTTAAAAAGCATCCAGTCCGTTGACAGCGGCCTGAAAGAGACCTTCAATGGTTTGCTAGTAGGCTTCAAGGTGAGCCGTGCTCCTTTTTATAAGGATGGATATTGTGTATAAGGTTATGCATTCCTTATAGATATAGTAGCCCCCCGAGCCTCGGGTGAGTTTGAAAAAACTCGCCCGGGGGTCCTAGAAACTAAAAACGTAGGCGTATAGTCCGGCATCAAATAACTCGAGCTCCTGCTTACATAGATTGTTTTTTGCAGGCCTCGTCCTCGGCCAGGGCATCCAATGCCCTTGAACTGGCCGAGCTAAACCGGAAGCTCCAGAGCTCCGATGAGGAGCTGGATCGTCTGAACAAACGGTTTGACGAAGTGCAAGGTTGGTTTTAACCGTATTTGCTAAGTTTGTTGCTTTTCTTGTTTAATTGAGGATTATCCCGACTTTTTGAGTCCTGATTTTTCTCCCCTTTATGACCGCAGCCTCAAATGCAATGGTGGAAAGCCTTAGGGCCGAGCTCAGGAGGGCCCAGCTGGAGGCCACCGATCAGATGGCAGCGGTCGATAAGGCGGCCGGCGAGCTAAGCTCTATAAGAGTTGAGAGCGGAAGGCATGAGGCCCGAGTGGCCGAGGTGCAACAAGAGCTCCAGGATGTAAGCGCTAAGTGCGAGGCCCTGGAGCAAAAGGTTAAGGAACAGGCGGCCGAACTGACGACGCTCTCCTCCAACCTTAAATCGGAGCGCGTGGATAGGCGGTTCTTCGAGGAAGAACTTTGCCAAGTCAGGCTTATCGCGGATGGTAAGCCGTACTTACTTCAATGTGCCTTTGGTGGAAACAGGTTCACGTTTCTTACACGGCTATGGCATTCCCCAGGCGCCTTTGCGGACCTCCCAAAGAGTGATGCGGACGCGGCGAAGTACTACGCGGTCCGGGATGGGGATGTGGAGTAGAGACTGTTTTGGGCTCAGTTTGAAACTCCTGAGGCACATCCCCCCTCAGCTTCCAGATGAAGCAGCTGATGGAGCTGCACAGGATGGCAGAGCCGGCCCTGAAGGACCTCTGCATTCAGCTGTGGCCCGCCGAGCTGCTACCGAGCAGCTATTTTGGCCTGCTGAAAAGCTTCGCGATGTTGTGCCGCGGATTGAGGCCCAGAAGCGTTCGGTTTGCATCGAGGGTGCGTGGATGGCATTTGTTCGGACCATGATGCATTGGCCAAGGGTGAAGCCGATTAAGATGTCCACCGCGCCTCCGCCTTCTGGGAAGGAGCATAGGAGCCCCGAACTGTATTTCCGTGCCACCTTAGAGGGTGCTCGGTCTATAGAGACCCAGTGCCCGAAGAATGTAATGTATGAGTGATGGTGTTATCTCGTGCCCTAAAGAAAATTATGCATTATGATGCTTGTCCTTAAGGTATCTCATTATGCATTATTTTGACTCTTGTGTGGCCGTTTTAATCTGAAAGTTGCCAGTCATCGGCTTCAGCCCCCATGTAAATGTTACGAGGGGTGTTTCGATCTCCGCACTGTGTCTTAGGCCGATATATTGGCGCCCATAGGTGGTAGTGAGTGAAACGAGGCAATCGGACTATGTTGCTTTATTTCTTTCACTTAGCCTTAGGAGCTCGAATGCGGGGGCTGGTGAGAGCCCCCAATGTTTGTGGTAGTCTGTTTGACCGAAGTATCAGACTAGTACCACATGGTTTGGAAAAGGTACAAACCCCTCGTATGACACGGAATGATCTCTATCAATTATAAGTTTGACACTTAAACTCGGATCGCAGACCGGTTCTCGCCCATTATGACAGTCAGTTTTCGGCTTTCTCCATTGAGGTGTTCGCCAGGCTAGCTGGGAGCACAATCGCAGTGGTTCTACCTTTTGACCCTTTAGCCGAACTGGCGGAACGTAAAGGGGCAAGCACAGGTGCGGGGCAATCCAACTATTGACCCAAGACATAATTCGGAACCGATGCATATAGTGCTATATCCGAGACGCAGAATGTGTAAGACATAGTGGCGGGGTAATGCTTGGGGTGTTTAGCTATACCCGAGCACCCGGTCTATCAGCGGATCACCCCTATCCTGTACTTGGACAATTTTTCTCTATGTTGCGGGTGTGCGCAAGGCAAGCTGTGTGATAGAAATACTAAAAATCAGGGCATATGTGACAATCTATTTATTCATAATGTCGAGGCGGCTATTACAGGTAATTCTTATTAAAAAAAGAAAAAAAGAGCAATCTTTTACAGAATAGCAGTTTTGTTCGGGTCCTTCGATAGGTGTCTTGACTCCCTCCATGTGCCCGGCAGCATGCTTACTCTTGTGCCCTTGAGCGGGGAGTTGCGGAACCTCTTAATGGTGGTTGTTGTTTGACGAACGGACCTCGAGGGGGCGGGGGGCTCGCGTGAGCAGTCGCTGTAGAATGTAAGCTTGACGCTTGGTAGATCCTTGATGGTGTTCCGCCTCTTTCCGGAGAAGCTGTCGGACTGTAGTTCGGTCAAGCCAGACATACAGTCCTCGGGATCAGATCCCCACAGCTGCCCATGGTATTTTGAGAGCGAAATTATGTCTCCGACGGACATATCTGAGGGGTAGTCCGGCCGTGCTGTGGGGAGCGTGTCCCTATTTGTGTTGAGCGGAGGATGGCGCCGGCAGGTCCGGCTGGGCTCGAGCTCGCTTGCCCGCCTGTTGCTTCTTGATGGCAGGCTGGGGCCTTGGGGCTTCGTTGTCGTATTGGCATTCGGCCGCTAGGGCCGCGGTGTGTTCTTCGGTCCGGAGAGAGCGCTCCGTATTGCCATTAATGGTGATGAGCCCCTTGGTTCTGGGCATCTTGAGCTTCAGATTGGCGTAGTGAGGAACTGCGTTGAAGCGGGTGAACGCTCTACGGCCGAGCAGCGCGTGGTAACCGCTGCGGAATGGTACAATGTCGAAGATCAAGTCTTCGCTTCGGAAATTATCGGGAGAACCAAACACGACCTCGAGTGTTACAGTGCCAGAACAGCGAGCTTTGACGCCTGGGATCACCCCTTTAAAGGTGGTGTTACTGGGTTTGATCTGTGATGGGTCTATGCCCATCTTTTTCACCGTGTCTGAGTATATCAGATTAAGGCTACTTCCTCCATCCATAAGGACTCTGGTAAGGAGATACCCATTGATAATGGGATCCAAAACGAGGGCAGCCGAACTTCCGTGACGGATACTGGTCGGATGGTCTCTTCGGTCGAAGGTGATCGGGCAAACTGACCATGGATTGAATTTCGGGGCTGCAGGCTCTACCGCGTAGACGTCACGAAGGGCCTCGCTTCCTCTCCTTCTTTGGTATATGTGTGAAATATATCATGTTTACTGTTTTTACCTCTGGAGGGAATTGTTTTTGTCCCCCGTGGTTCGGGCCATGGGGCTCCTCGTCGTCGCTGCGTGGTTCTTTGCCCTGCTCCTCGGCCGCTATTTTGCCGGCCTGTCGAAACACCCAACATTGACGGTTGGTGTGTGTGGCGGGCTTGTCTGGCGTGCCATGGATCTGGCAGGGCCTCTCCATGATTTTATCCAGCGCAGTAGGTCCATCCTTGTTCCCTTTAAAGGGCTTCCTACATTGGCCGGGCTTTGTGCTGCGGAATCCGGCATTTACGACCGTATCCTCTACATCCCCGCTGCTGTGGCGACATTTGTTCTTGCTGTGCTGCAGCTTGCCGTTTCCATCCCGAGCTTCTGAAGTGTCCGGGTCTTCAGGGTTGTGGCCTCGGCAAGCTAGCCAGTTGTCTTCGCCCGCGCAAAAGCGGGTCATGAGTGCGGTGAGGGCGGACATTGTCCTCGGTCTGTCCTGGCCGAGCTATCGAGCCAACCATTCGTCCCGGATATTGTGCCTAAAAGAGGCTATTGCCTCGGCGTCCGGGCAATCGACAATCTGGTTCTTCTTGGTGAGGAACCTATTCCAAAATTGTCTGTCCGACTCGTCTTCCTTCTGGACAATGTTGCTTAGGTCGGAAGAGTCCGGAGGCCGGACGTAGGTGCCCTGGAAGTTAGATCGGAAGGCATCCTAGAGCTCTTCCCAACTTCCAATGGAGTTTTCGAGGAGGCTGTTCAACCAGTGTCGAGCTGGCCCTTTGAGCTTCAGCGCCAGGTACTTAATGCCATGGAGGTCGTCCCCCTGGCCATATGTATGTGGAGAAGGAAATCTTCGATCCACACGGCGGGGTCTGTTGTCCCGTCGTACTGTTCAATATTCACGGGTTTAAACCCTTCGGGAAATTGGTGCTGCATGAACTCGTCTGTGAAGCACAGTGGGTGGGCGGCGCCTCTAACCCAGGCCACATTGTGCCAAAATTCGGCTTCTGGTGCCCGGTGTCTCTCCCGGACTCAGTTGTGGTGGTTGAACCAAGGTCCGTCTCCATCCCGTCTATTGGGGGAGTATTCTCTGGATCCGTAAATGGACCTAGGGTGACCTGATTTATAGTTCAGATCTTGAGGTAGGTCATGCCGATCACTATGCCGCGGTGGATACTTTCCTCTTCCTCGAGGGAACGCGGGTATGTGTTCGGGCTCCCCAGCCGCTCTATCCCGTCCGCGAGGGGGCGATCTGGTTGGTCATATTGGGTGTATGTGGGCTCCAATGCCTCGTCATCGAATTGAGGGAGCAGGCGCCGGCGTGGATAACTTGTTTGTTGATCCGACCGCTTGGTGCCGTATCCTTCTTCGGCGGCCAGGACCTCCGTCCATCGGTCGTTTAGGGTGTCCTGATCAGCTTGCAGCTATCGCTGTTTTGTGCCTTCAGGCTCCGGGCGATGGCCATAAGCCGTCGCCTGAAGCGTTCTTGATCTTGCGGATCCTCGGGCATGTCAAAATCTCCATCGTCGAGCCTATCGTCCTCGTTGACCGGGGCAAGATAGTTGTCATCCTCGGAATCGTCGGGGTCCTCGGGGTCATAGGGGTTCTTGAGGTAATCCTGTGGCTGCTCTAGGCGTCGAGGTCCGCGGGGTCTGTCGGTGTATCATTTTCTCCGATGCCATGATGGCTCCCCTTCCTTTGTTCGCCTTGGACTGCTTGCGCCGTTTCTGGGATTTTGACGGCTCCTCCGATCGGTCGCCGTTCTGCACGGGTGTGGCGTCGTCTCTGTCGGCGGGGGTATCCACCATGTTGACGTCATAGGAGGCGGTGGCCATCCACCGTCCTGTACTGATAGGGGTCGGGGTGTCGACCTCGTTGTACGTGTCTTCCATCCCATCAGAGGCGTAATCTAGCATGTCGGTTAAGTCTTCGACGGTTGCTTCCAAGTGGGTGGTGGGTGGGCAGTGAAATTCTTCCTGACCCGGCCTCTGACCGATCCGAACAGGGGTCGGGCTTAGGTCGTCCGCGATCTTCAAAGACTGGATCCGGTCGAGCACCTCATTTATCATCAAGAGGCTGCCCGGGTCTACCTCCCGAGGGTTTCCCGAGGTGGCCTTCAGGGTGTCCTCGAAGGACGAGTATCCGGCGAGGGCCAGATTGGGGTGTTCGGGCGCCAAGGTCGGATCCAAACACAAGTGCGGCTCTCCAGCAGAGGAGGGGCCGAGAAAGGGACCAAAAGTTAAGGCTTCGGAATTGCTGGACTCATCGGATAAGGCCAAGATCCCGGTGGAGATCAAATCGACAGAGATTTCCAGATTTTCGAACCCGATTCCTTGGTCGGCCGAAGAGCTTCCGATCTGGCCAAAGCGTCCAATCAGATCACCTTGCAGCGTGATGCTGCCGAAGGTGAAGACCTGTCCAGGGACGAAGATGTCCCCGCTACAGATTTGATCACCGATCATCAAACGCGCATCGATCTTTCTGGCGATCTCACAGTGGAAACTCTCAATGAAAGCACCAATGTCGGTGTCAAAACCGGCAGATCTCGGGTAGGGGGTCCCGAACTGTGGACCTTAGATCGATGGGTAACAAGGGACAAAGGAGACAGTATTTACCCAGGGTCGGTCCCTCGTGAGGAGGTAAAACCCTACGTCCTGCTTGATAGTATTGATGTGCATGGAGATTACAGAGTTGATCTACCTCGAGATCGTCTAAGCTAAACCCTAGATGAGTTCACCTGTCCTCTACAAATGAGGACCCTTCGGTTTATATAGACACCGGAGGTCCCTAGGGTTACACGCCACCGACCATGCATAAGGAACAGATACACATATTCTATCTTCGGAACTTGGAGGCCACGCCATTCTCCAGAACTTTCCTTCTTGGACATAGGATCATTCATAGTTTGGCCTTTGACAGAGTAGCCCAACAAGTCGGCCCATAAGAATCGAGCTGACGACCCGAGGACCCCATAGTCTCGGACTTCCTCACCCACCCCTTGCTCCTATATAAGTAGATCAATCTACTAGCTTTTTTGGTTTGGGTTTTATTTAGTTAAAAGTTAGCCATTACAACTTCGTATACTTTGTTTGTGTCTAACGACTAGACCAAGACCGCTTTCGGAACCCCACCTTTATCAATATTTCATCTATATTTGCAATATTTAGATTGCTTTTATCATATTCTTGCTTGTTCTTCGATTGCTTACAGGAATAGATCTTTGTGGTCAGGTTGATCGTGCTCCGGCATGGTCAATAACCTCTTGGAGATTGGTTTATCGTTTGGTAAGGCGCAACGTCGTGCATGTTTATAGTCAGATCGTCAAAGTCGCCTCCACCAAATCGATGGTTATCATCTCATCGAAAGATCGGGACCGTTGCCTCTATCAAGTGGTATCAGTATTCAGGTTGCTCGGTGAGAAATTCCAGGTATCCCTAGATTAGATTTACTTTTCTTACCTATTGTCCAAGAAAAAGCCATAAATAAAAGTTAGATCTACTCATCCTTTGTACAACCAGTCTGAGCCTTTGCTATTTTTCTTTTCAGTACTTGCATAGTTGAATTATTGGTTGCATCGTCGTGTCGAGTTGCTGGTCTTAGTGTCTATTTCCTTTAGAGTTTCGAGTTCTGTTCACACTAGTCACACCACCGCTGCATCATCATCCCTTCCGCTGTCGCCCACCAACATCCATCAATTTCCATAACGTGCTCCCCATCATTCATTGTCATTATCATACTTGAGGTTGTTCGCATCTACACTTGATCCAATCTGCATCTTATCAGATTTGTTTGGAAAGAAGAAGGAAAAGGAGGGAAAAATAAGAGAGAAAAAAATAAAAAAAGTGAGAAAAATAGATAGAAGAGAAAAAAATCGGATCTACCTAGACTCAATCTCGTATTTGAATTCGGATTGAAATCCGTTTTGCATTGTGTTCAGTAAAACAGACATATCTTCCTCATCCGAAGTCCGTTTTGGCTCCACAAGTATTTAAATTCAAGCTACCGACGAGACGCATCTGAATAGTTCATTAAGTTAGTTAATTATTTTGACCTCCAAATCGACTTCTAAATAAGACTTTTTGCCCTCCGAAGGTCACGAACATAATTTGTCAATATTTTGCACGTCCGTACCCGAATTTTTTGACTCTTCACACGAACTCGGAATTGAGCAATTCTCTTTGCATTGGAAATCTTGAGTCGGTACAATTCTTGAAAAAATATCAAAAAATTGACATAATATTTTTCAGAGGAAAGTTGCAGAGAGAGTTTTGGTATATCCTACTTGGCAGTGATTTGTCATCATTGTCTGTACTGCCATTGTGATCTTCACTTATATTGCTATCCAGAGCTAATTCATATCATCTGTTGCTGCTATTTGTCCTAAGTCGTGACTCCATTAGTGTTCTAGGCTTGTGTCTCTAGTACGGTCTAGCCTAGGACTTGCATAGTACCGTCGTTGAGCGTTTATTCAACATTGCATCTCTGAATTGATTATTGCTAATCATTTGCTACCATATATTAAGCCTTCCAAGCTCCACATATTTCTACACCATGTATACATACGTTCACCTGGTAATCGCTTTACTCTATCTTCGGAGATATTGACACCGTCGTTCGCCAGTCACCACCTGCTGCATGGTAAGAATTTGTAAGACATTGATATTTGCTTTACTGTGAGTGTTTTATCACCACATCCTAGTAGTTTATAGGCACATCATTCTCGGATTTTTTTTCTTGTTTTCTACTAATTATGACATGTTTTGGAGTTGGAAGTCCTAGGAGGACGGACACATCAGCACCACCATGAGAGGTGTGACTACAGACATAGGCATACGACCAGGGTATATCTCTACCTCATTTTCAGGGTACATTTAATCCTGCTATGTATCTTGATTGGGAGCTTGAGGTAGAATTTTTTTTAGTTGCCATGATTTTTCTGAACATGAGAGAGTACGAGCTGTCACTCGAGAATTTACTGGTTTTGCTTCCGTTTTGTGGAGTATGTATTGTAAGAAAAACATTGATAATCAACCCACAACTTGGAAAGATTTGAAAGTTATAATGAGACATCAATTTGTTCCTCCTTACTATCATAGTGAATTGCTTCACAAACTAGAACAATTAAAACAAGGCAGTAAGAATGTTAATGCTTACTACCAAGAGTTCAAATCTTATATGCATCATTGTGACTTAGATGAATCTGAGGATGAAACAAAGAATAGATTTTTTCATGGTTTAAACCATGACATTCGTGCAAGATTTCAATATATTCCGCGTTGCATTGCTGGTATGTATGTTCGTGCTTGTACCTTTGAGAGACAAATGGAGTAAGATGCATTGGGAAACTACGACAACTACTATTCCAGTTCATGCTCACCACCACTAGTTGTATCCTCCACCGATGCACCTGCTAGAGCGGCCACACCTCATATTGTGAGCGCGACATCGCCTCAAGTCTATGGAACAGTACCATTGTCCGTACCTACATCATCTGAGTCATTGCGACAAGGTAACACTAAAGTTATTCATTTTAGAGAATCGTGTTACTGTTATGAATGTGTCATGTGGTCAAACAACTAAAATACCAACGATTTTGAGTGCACCCATTGAATTAATTATTGATGAGGAAGAACCATGTGAATCGGCGAATAAATCAGATTTGGATCGAATACGTTTGAAAATAATTATGCAAATGTTTAATAATTTTGATATGACCTCCAATCTTGGTGATGATTATGTGTCAAATGACTTGTTGCATGTTTGCTTATTTAAGCATGTTGTAGCATGTAAATTTGAAGCAATTAAAGTTGATCTACCAATGTTGGGATGGTTTAATGATGAACATTGTCTATCTTTTGATATGAATAAGGGCTTCACTTTTATGTGCAAACTGAGTTGCAATATTTTCATGCCTTTTATTTCTTGTGATAATATTTTTGCTTTACATTTTATAACATATGAAAGTTACTCATGTATACATGTGTCATATGTGCAGAAATCAAGGAAAGTAAAAATGGATGACATATACATATACAACATGTACACATTGTCTCTTTTGTTAGCCACATTTCAGATTAAGCAACGTCGAGTACGGCTTTGTTTTCAAGAAGGGGAGGATGATGGGGACCTGGATACCTTGGATAAGATCACAAATATTGCATATGCGTATTTATTTGAGGTGATTTCTGATAAAAGTTATGCAATAATTTATTAATGCTATACAGAACAAAAGTGCTTCATCTCTTTTTGTTTCATGCCTAATTACAGAACTATCGGACACTTGTACAATCCACATATAAAGATAAGGAAAAAAGAGACGTTTAGGTGATGTTCAAGAAGTTCTCTCACGTCACTTTTAGCTCAAGAGAAGATAGAGTCCAAGTCTCTCACATCTTGGACTCAGATTCGGACTACAGAGACATACCTGTCTCAAAACGCCAAGAACTTTTGCATACGGACTCCAAATTGGGTGATTCTTTTTTTGTTGGAAAGTAGATTTCATGTACTTTCCAACCCAATTAGATTCACCTTCAAGTTTGTCAGGAGCGTCGAGATATTGACGAAGCAATCTGACGCTGCAGTGGAATCCGAGTCAAACTACAAGTCCAATGGTGTTGCATCGACCTAGGTTTAGTTTTAGGCTGCCTTGGGACGTCCACCCACCTCCTTGGCCGCCACCCCTGCTCCTATATAAGTAGATAAATCTAGTAGCTTTTTGGTTTGAGTTTTGTTTAATTAAAAGTTAGCCATTGTAACTTCGTGTACATCGTTTGTGTTCAACGACCAGACCAAGACCGCTTTCGGAACCCCACCTTTATCAATGTTACATCTATATTTGTAATATTCAGATTGATGTTATCATATTATTGCTTGTTCTTTGATTGCTTGCAGGAATAGATCTTCATGGTCAGGTTGATCGTGCTCCGGCGTGGTCAATAACCTCTTGGAGATTGGTTTAGCGATTGCTAAGGCGCAACGTCGTGCATGTTTGTAGTCGGATCGTCAAAGTCGCCTCCACCAAATCGATAGGTATCATCTCATCGAAAGATCGGGACCCTTGCCTCTATCACCACAAATGTCTGCAGCCATAGAATGCTCGCCCGCATCCATCCAATCAGGGCTCATCTCGCGGATCGACCAGGGCAAACCCTAGCGCTTGATTTAAACTGTTTCTGAATAGCGATCCAACGGCCCTGATAGTGCGCGGTTTTGAGATGGGTTTGTGGGTTTTGAGAGGGTTTTGAGGGGTTTTGAGAGGGGTCTGAGTGCTAGGGTTGAGCATAGTTAATTTAAAAAAATTCAAAAAATATGAAACTTGCGCACATCATCGTTTTGTGTTACTAAGTTACTAGTAAAAATAAGAAACCACGAATACAAATATTTTCATGAAATTTCCTTCACATAACTTAGCTGTCACGAATAAGGTTGCATGGTTTCCAAGGGGAATGAGCTAGGGTTTATGGTTAACCATGACATATTTTGTCCAAACGATCCCATATTGGACATGGACCCTACATTTGCACACTAGATGACAATGAGGACATCGAAAACTCGATTTCTTAATTGAAATGTTGTTTTTTGCATACACCTTTTTTAACTACTATTTATTACTCTTTATATTTCTTTTTCATTTCTTTCAGACATTTGCTAGACTCCTTTAAATTTCTTTTTTAACACTCCTTTTTCACTCCAAAAATAACACAATTTTTTAATATGATGCTTCATTGTATAATCTAAAAACAAGATAATATACACCACAAATAAACTCCAACAGTTCACATACTACATTACAATAATATACAATCTTCGAACAGTTCACAACCACATGCACGTCAACAAAAGTAACACATCAGAAGATCAAGATCTTGGAGGGCTACTAAATTGGAGTCAGAGCCTTCAGGAGGGCTGCATCCAGTGCATGGGACACAAGGTGCTCAAAGAGCCCATCCTTGGGCTTTGGCTTAGTGGTACATCAGGGGCACCGGAACATCTTCCTCTTGTAGTTGGCAGCAATTCCCTGGTCCTTGATCTTCTGGACTTCCTTCACTATGAAAGACTCGACGTTCTTGTTGTCCACATAATGTTCATAGTTATATTGAACACAAAAATTAATTGCATTCATATAGTAAAACATGCAACACAAACTTAATGAACAAACAAAATTTCAAGTAGGTCTTACCTCGTAGACATCTTCATCAACAAAGTCAGGGTCATATTGGTCCTTGAACACAGTCATGGCCAGCTTCCTCTTGTTGCCAACAGGATCCTCCTCCAGCAATATAAAAGTACTTCCATTACTAGTAATTACAGGAAACCAACAGAAAATTCAAATATACACAAAAGTCACATTGATCATATTATCCATAATATTAACCTATTTGCATTTTGCATAGGCATGTGCACAAATTTCACAAAAATCTAATAAAAGTATATTTGGTGGAGAACTTTATAATTAGAGGAAACCTACAGAAAATAAAATTTTAAAGTTACCTAAACATTTTGATTTTGGATAATGAAGCAAAGCGCCAAACTATGCTGGAAAGTGATGTTGAAATAAATTGTTAGGTAAATATAAATTAATACATTCCTTTTGGGCATATGCATATGCAAGCTAATAAAACTATATATGGTGGAGGACTTTATAAATAAAGCAAACTACCAGTTAAGCGGTATTTTCAATTATAGCCAAATCCACACTAGATCAATGCTCGGATTTATGATCAACTGAAGCATGATATTGAAATATATGCCCAAAATGAGTGCAAATGAAGATGACAATGACAAATCTAGCCACGCGAATTAATGAAATCAATTGTAACATTCCAAATCAAAATATTTCTAACAAGCACGAATCTAATACAAAATTATGATGAAAGTGTGTCTCTCTCGAAAAGTATTTCCAGCAAACGACGATTTTGAAGAACTAAAAAGGAAAATAAACTATAATACACGATGCTCCAAGCAAAACTTATATCATGTGATGAATAAAATATAGCTCCAAGTAACATACCGATAGATTGGAAATGAAAGAGGGGATGCCTTCCGGGGCATCCTCAAGCTTAGACGCTTGGGTATTCCTTGATTATTACCTTGGGGTGCCTTGGGCATCCTCAAGCTTAGGGTCTTGCCGCTCCTTATTCCTTCATCCATCGCTGCCTCACCCAAAACTAGAAACTTCAGCACACAAAACTCAACAAAACCTCGTGAGATCCGTTAGTATAATAGACATATCAAATACTTTAGGTACTGTGGTAAATTTATTCGTATTTTATTATTGCATAATAGGTATTGTATTCCAACTTCTCCATGGCTTATACCACCCGGTACAATCCATAGCATCATCAAAGCAAGCAAACTATGCAAGCAAGAACAGAATCTGTCTAAAACAAAATGATCTGTAGTGATCTGTATAATAACCATACTTCTATAACTCCGAAAATATGGCAAATTAGGACAACCTGGGAAATTTGTATACCAATACTTTGTAAAAACTTCAGACAAAAGGACATTCTAGTAAAATCATAGAATTTTGCACTGGGCGTAAAAGTTTATGTATTTGCACAACATCAATTCAACTATCTTCCAAATCATCCCAAAGGCTTTACTTGGCACAAACACTAATTTAAACACAAAAACACTACCATAACAGTAGCAACAAAAGTGTAAAATCAAACTAACATAAAGTAAAAAAAGGAAATTTAAAGATAACTATTGGGTTGCCTCCCAACAATCGCTATTGTTTTATGCCCCTAGCTAGGCATAATGCATACTTTCAAGTACTGTCATCCTTAACATCCAACTCCTCAATTATGCAACGATGCTTCCTAGGTGGTTTAGAACATAGATTATTTATAATAACACTCCTAGGAACAAAGAGTAGGTTTGTTTTTGATAGTAGGTTCCAGTATGATATCTATGAAGTTCGGGTGCAGACTAATCATTTTAAGGACCTCATTTCTTTTACTAGGAGTGGCACTTTTATTCTTAGGAACATACACAACATTTGAGTTCTTATTAGGAGGAGTCCTATTGATAGTTTTAGGGGAATAAAAAGCGGATCCTAGTTTATTAATAATTTCTTCCAACTTATCGATTCTCGTGGGACTTTGTCCTAACCGCTCACTAACTATGGGTCCATTTTGCTTGTGATTCTTTATAATAGTTCCTACTTTGGAAGCAACTTGATCAATTTGACATTGGAACATTTTCTCTAATTTTTCAATATGCTCAATGGTAGGCATGTTATTCTCAATAACTTCCAATCTGCGCATGATCCTAGTTTATTTCTTTTATCATTTACCTACTCGAGGACGAGCAGGAATTAATCTTGGGGTTGCTGATACGTCTCCAACGTATCGATAATTTATGAAGTATTCATGCCATATTCACCTATGTTTACAATATTTTATATGGATTATATGCACTTTTTATGATTTAATTAGAACTAACCCGGACTGACGCTATTTTCAGCTGAATTAACGTGGTGTCATTTTTTAGTGCAGAAAATGAAAGTTCTCGGAATCGCCCAAAACTTTTTGGTGATTTTTTCTGGAACATATGAGCAACATTGGAGCGAAGAACCACCGAAGGTCAAAGGGGGCACACTAATAGGGCAACATTGGCCAACAGGGCGCGCCCAGGGGGTCAAAGGGGGCTGATGGCTTGTGGGCCCTTCGTAACTCCGTTTTGCATGATTCCAACGCC
The DNA here is from genome assembly GCA_039707655.1 of Elymus sibiricus. NCBI lineage: Eukaryota > Viridiplantae > Streptophyta > Magnoliopsida > Poales > Poaceae > Elymus > Elymus sibiricus. Next base: position 134,787,376 of record CM077671.1, read on the forward strand.
AAAAAAAATCATGTAAATAGAGAAACCCTCAGAAATTAGGAGAGACTCTCTGCCTCACTGCTGCAACTCTTTGTATCGATGAAAAACCAATCTGGGGTGAAAACCGTAGCGAAAATAGGAGAGAAACAGAGAGAGAGATCCAATCTCGGAGGGGCTCTCACCCCTCCGGGAGCCATGGAGGCCAAGGACCAGAGGGGAGAACCTCTCCCAATCTAGGGAGAGGCCATGGAGGAGTAATACTAAGGGGGGAGACTCTCTCCCCATCTCTCCCGGTGGCGCCGGAGTGCCGCCGGGGGAACTATCGCCGCGGTGATCGTCTTCATCAACTTCCTCATCTTTTTTCCGTGGTCCACTCTCCCGCACCCCATTGTAATCCCCTACTTAAACATGGTGTTTCATGCCAAATATTATTAATAAATTATGTGTTGCCATCCTATGATGTTTGAGTAGATTTATGTTGTCCTTTCGGTTGATTGATGATCTTGATTGGTTTGAGTGTATGTTTTATTTTGGTGTTGTCCTATGGTGCCCTCCATGCTGCAAAAACGTGTGGTAATTCTAGCTGTAGGATGTTGCAATACGTTCATGATTCGCTTACAGTGGGGAGCTAGAGTGACAGAAGCTTACAACCGAGTAAGGGGATTATTGCGTATGGGAGTGAAGGGGACTTGATGTTTAATGCTATGGTTGGGTTTACCTTAATGATTTCTAGTAGTTGCAGATGCTTGCTAGAGGTCCAATCATAAGTTCATATGATCCAAGTACGGAAAGTATGTTAGCTCATGCCTCTCCCTCATATAAAATTGCAAGAATGATTACCGATCTTGTTAACAATTGCCTAGGATGATTCCGCACACCATACCATCATTATTTCACACGCGCTATTTGTAATTTATTGTAATATATTCTAACTTTATTTAGGCGGAAAATATTTTCATATTTGTTTCTCCAATATTACGCAAAGCTATCCTATTTATACCCACAACGCAGTTTTATTTCTCGTTACTAGATAGAAGCAAACGTTCGTTGTATGTAGAGTCGTATTGCCGGTAGATAGGACATGAAAGAATATTGATCTTACCTGTAGCTCCTTGTGGGTTCGACACTCCATACTTATCACTTCCATCGTTGGAAAGTGGTATGATGATTCCTTGCACTTGGGGATTATCAAGCTCTTTTCTGGCGCCGTTGCCGGGGAGCAATAGCATGGGGTTAATATTTTTGTGTATGCTTGTTTGCTTTTATCACTAAGTAGAATTTGTTTTCCTTTTGTTTGTGTTTTTTTGTTTTCTTTCTTTGGTTGTGGGTGAAACAAACAAAAAAAATTGAAAATTTGAAAACACAATTTTTTACTTAGAGAAGCGATTGGAAAGTTATGCATTAAAGAAGTGAGGGTCGACCTTGAACACTTGTGTTCATGCTCACGGAAACAATGTAGAATTTTTCATTGAAGTTTCTCATGAAAATAATTATCTCCTTTCATATACCACTGTACCATAAAAATAATGTGCTTGTCATAATATTCATGATGCTCTTTTGCATGTTTCATCTACTATTCTTATGTGAGCTTCATTGAAATCATCATGCCTAGCTAGGGGCGTAAAACAATAACGCTAGTTGGGAGGCAACCCAATAGTTATCTTTATTTTTCTTTTACTTTCTGTTTGTGTGTGATAACATGATTATTGCCTCTGTAATTATTGTGTTTTTAGGTTTAAATTAGTGTTTGTGGCAAGTAAAGCCTTTGGGATGACTCACAAGATGAGTATAATTGATACGGTTCAAAAATAGAAACTTTAGCGTTAAGTGTAGAATTTCTCTGATTTTTGCTGGAACGTATTTCTGATATGACTGATTTTACAAAGTATTGCTATACAAATTATTCAAGTTTTCCTAATTTTTCAGAAGTTTAGAGTTACAGAAGTATAGGTTCTTTACAGATCTTTACAAACTTTGTGTTTTAGACAGATTCTGTTTTTGGTTGCATAGTTTGCTTGTTTTGATGATGCTATGGATTGTATCGAGGGGTATAATCCATGGAGAAGTTATAATATAGTACCTTATGCAATAATAAAATAATATTCAATTCATAAGAGTACCTAAAATATTTGATATGTTTACTATACTGACGGATCTCACGAAGGTTTTGTTGAGTTTGTGTGATTGAAGTTTTCATGTTTTGGGTGAGATACTGATATGAGGAGACTAAGGAGCATCAATAGCCTAAGCTTGGGGATGCCCAAGGCACCCTCAAGGTAATATACAAGAAGACTCAAGCATCCAACCTTGGGGATGCCCCGGAAGGCATCCCCTCTTTTGTCTTCAACACTACCGGTATACCTTACTTGGAGCTATATTTTTATTCGTCACATAATATGTGTTTTGCTTAGATGTCATTTTATTTCGTTTTTATCTATTATATGTTATCAATATTCATGTTTTTAAATACAAGTTTCCAAGAACTGCCTTAAGATGTCTCAATTGCATGTTTGATGTGTTACTGTGTAAAAACAGAAACTTTTGTTGTAGTGTTTGAATTTTCGTATTTTACTGGAACATGAAACATTTTTGAAATTTTTACACAGTATTTTCATACAAATTATTTATCTTGTCCTAAATTTTCCGAAATTGTTGAGTAACATAAGTACACTTTATAAATGAATTGTTGCAGACTCTTCTGTTTGGACAGATTGCTGTCATAGTTTTGTTATCTACTTATCCTAGAGTTTTCATGGCTTATATTGGTAGATATAAATTGTTGAATTGATATTATACATTACCTAATGTGTTAAACATTATTATGCAACTTGTCTTGGCAGTACATGAAGTGTTGATTTATTTTTATATGTACTAACCTATCTCATGAGTTATTATTAACCTATCTCACAAGTTCTTTTTAAGTTTTATGTGGATGAAGTTTTAGAGACTCGGGTGAAATCGGGATATGAGAGGATTGAAAAAGATACAAAAGCTCAAGATTGGGGATGCCTAAGGCTCCTTAAGTTAATATTTTAAGAAGTCTCAAGCATCTATGCTTTGGGATGCGACACATCCCACCTCTCTTCGTCAACAATTATCGGTTAGCCTATGATGATCATAAGTTTTTATTCGTTCACACGTGCTATTCTTGGAGCATCTTTTGTGTTTATTTTTCCTATTTATTTTATGCACCATGCTGGTATGAGATAATCCCTGGCTTATTTATAGAATGCTTCATGCGCTTCATTTGAACCTTTTGAGTATGGCTTTATAGAATGCTTCATGCACTTCACTTAAATCTTTTGAGTATGGCTTTATAGAATGCTTTGTGTGCTTCCCTTATATACTTCGAGCTTGGATATTGGTCTCTCTATACTCATTGTAGAATGCCCTATGATCTTCACTTATATCTTTTTGAGAGTAGTTTGATGATCACTCTTGTGCTTCACTTATATCCTAAGAGAAAATGTTGAATGAATTGAATGTCATAAAACATGAAATTATATATGCTTCATATGCTTGACCCATGGGGAGTAGTGACTTCACATACTAAGAGTATAAGCAATAAAATTTATTGGAGGTTAGCAAACATTGCATTGGTCACTTGAACAATTCATGAAAGAATATTGAGGGAAGAGAGATTTCACATATAAATATACTATCTTGGACATCTTCTATGATTGTGAGCCCCCATTAATTATTTTCAAACTTGATCAACTAGTTGAAGTTGGAAAAGGAAGACAACGTAATGGTTATGTTTGTTTATATTCACATAGAAGATATATTGTCAAGGATCCTCTAACATGTGGTGCTTGGTTAGGATCTTTTGGTAGCCAAAACTTCGTACTAAGTAGAGATACTACTTGTGCATCCCAAAACTCCTAAACCAAGTTTCTTACCATGAGAGTCCACCATATCTACCTATGGATTGAATAAGATCCCTCAAGTAAGTTGTCATCAGTGCAAAAAAAATTGCTCCTAAATATGTATGTTCTTTTATTGGAAGGGAAAATAAGCTTTGTACGAACTTGTGATGCTGAAGAAATAGAAGCAACGGACTGCATAATAAATCTTGCCATCACAAGGGGCAATATAAAGTGACGTTCCTTTTCATTAAGAGATTGCACATCCAAAAATAAAAAGCGCATGACAACCTCTGCTTCCCTCTGCGAAGGGCCTATCTTTTACTTTTATGTATTGACTTTTCTATATTTACTTATATGCAAGAGTCAATGATGTTCATCCCTATTCCAATCTATTAGTTCTTTAGTTGGCAATCATCATGTGGTGGGGAAAGGTCTAGGCACATATATCCAGTTGGATATAGGTGATCATGATTCATTATTGCTGACATATCCCTGAGATAAATAAGTTGGGAGACGGAATATTAATCCCCTATCTTCCTATGTGTTTCATTGAAACTGCTTATTCTAAAAATATGCTTTGAGTGTCAGCAATCATGGAAGACTAAATGATAGTTGGGTATGCGTAATTTGCTAAAATAAAGCTGTTACATAGACCCTTCCTGAAAATAAGATGAATTGTAATTGTTTGATGACAGAAGACACAGTTTGCTAGTTTTTAAGAAAGTTAATGGTCTATACTTTAACATGTGAATAGCTTGCTACTTGGTCACGAGAAGTTTTATGAGAAAAACTTGCTGGTTATGATGCTAGAAAAATGGCTAAAATTTGATCAAAATTATACACTATGCTAGCAGTCACACTTCATAAATTATTCCTTTTATCATTTACCTACTCGAGGACGAGCATGAATTAAGCTTGGGGATGCTAATATGTCTCCAACATATCGATAATTTATTAAGTATTCATGCCATATTCACCTATGTTAACAATACTTTTATATGGCTTTGATGCACTTTTTATGATTTAATTAGAACTAACCCGAATCGACGCTGTTTTCAGCAGAATTACCGTGGTGTCGTTTTTGTGTGCAGAAAATGAAAGTTCTCGGAATCACCCGAAACTTTTTGGTGGTTTTTTCTGGAACATATGAGCAACATTGGAGCAAAGAACCACGGAAGGGGGCCCCCTGTTGGCCACAAGCCAACAGGGCGCGCCCAGGGGGGTCAAAGGGGGCTGATGGCTTGTGGGCCCCTCATAACTCTGTATTGCGTGATTCCAACGCCAAAAACTCATATAAAAAGAGGAACCCCTTAGAAATTAGGAGAGACTTTCCGCCTCCCCTGCTCAACTCTCTATATCAATGAAAAACCAATCTGGAGAGAAAATAGTTGCGAAAACAGGAGAGAAACAGAGAGAGGGAGCTCCAATCTTGGAGGGGCTCTCGCCCATCCGGGAGCCATGGAGGCCAAGGACCAGAGGGAGAACCTCTCCCCATCTAGGGAGAGGCCATGGAGGAGGAAGCCTAAGGGGGGAGACTCTCTCCCCCTCTCTCTCGGTGGTGCCGGAGTGCCGCCAGGGGAACTATCGCCGCGGTGATCGTCTTCATCAACATCACCGTCTTCATCACCTTCCTCATCTTTTATCAACGGTCCACTCTCCCGCACCCCGCTGTAATACCCTACTTGAACATGGTGTTTCATGCCACATATTATTAATCAATGATATGTTGCCATCCTATGATGTTTGAGTAGATTTACGTTGTCCTTTGGGTTGATTGATGATCTTGATTGGTTTTAGTGTATGTTTTATTTTGGTGCTTTCCTATGGTGCCCTCCATATCGCGCACACATGTGGGAACTCTCGCTATAGGGTGTTGTAATATGTTCATGATTCGCTTATAGTGGGGGGCTAGAGTGACAGAAACTTACAACCAAGTAAGGGGATTGTTGCTTATGGGAGTAAAGGGGACTTGATGTTTAATGCTATGGTTGGGTTTACCTTAATGATTTCTAGTAGTTGCGGATGCTTGCTAGAGGTCCAATCATAAGTTCATATGATCCCAGTACGGAAAGTATGTTAGCTCATGCCTCTCCCTCATATATTTCTTATATTGTAATATATTCTAACTTTATTTAGGAAGCAAATATTTTCATATTTTTGTTCTCCAATATCATTTAAAGCTATCCTCTTTATACCCACAACACAGTTTTATTTCTCGTTACTAGATAGAAGCAATCGTTTGTTGTATGTAGAGTCGTATCGGTGGCAGATAGGACTTGAGAGAATATTGATCCTACCTTTAGCTCCTTGTGGGTTTGACACTCCATACTTAACACTTCCATCTTTGGAAAATGCTACGATGGTTCCTTGACTTGGGGATTATCACCCACCAAATTTCCCTCAGTATTAAGAGCATCCATAGTGTTACTACTCAAGAAATTCCCTTCAGTAATAGTGTCAAGCACATATATATACCATGTAGTGACACCCACATAAAAATTACGAAGCAAAATAGTGGTGGATTGCTTACGAGTTGATCTATTTTGAGCGTCCCAAGTCCTATACCAACCATCTTTTAAATTTTCTCCTCCTCTTTATTTAAAATTAAGCACTTAATTCTTGGGAGTAAAAGGAACTAAAGAAGAACAAGCCCTAATGACAAGCAAGCAAACTAACAAGCAAACAAGTAAACTAGATAACTAAGCAAACAAGCAAATAGAAATATTTTTGTATTTTTTTATGTAAAGCAAATATAAAGATAAAATAAAAGTCAAGCAAAAAGTAGAACAAGTGATTGATAGTTTCTGTGAAGGGACCTTCAAGCAAAGTTGGTGATGTCTCCCCGACAACGGCGCCAAAAATTCTTTTTGCTACTTGTAAGATGCGTTAGGTTTTTCCCCAAAGAGGAAGGGTGAAGAAATATAGTAGAGATAAGTACTTCCCTCAGTGAGAACCAAGGTTATTAAACCAATAGGATAATCAGAACAACTCGTTTCAAGTGGTACCTGCACACACAAAACTAAACACTTGCACCTAACACGAGCAATAGGGTTGTCAAGCCCCATGAACTCGCTACTTGCAAGGATTACTTACGATAGTTGAAGACAAATAATAATAAAAGCAAAATAAAATAAAAGTAAATCGATTGCAGCAAGGTATTTTTAGGTTTTTAGCAAATATGATTAAGTAGACCCGGGGGCCATAGTGTTCACTAGAAGCTTCTGTCTGGAAAGTAGCATACGGTGGGTAGACAAATTACTAATTACTGTTGGACAATTGATAAAAAATGCATAGTTATGATTATGTATTCATGGCAATGATCATGTATATAGGCATCACGTCCGTGAAAAGTAGACCGAAAATATTCTGCATGTACTAGTATTACTCCACCAATCGACCGATATCCAGCATGCATCTATGGTATTAAGTTTATGCAAACAGAGTAATGCTTTAAGCAAGATGACATGATGTAGACAAAGTCAGCACAAGCAATATGTTCAAACCCCATCGTTTTATCCTTAGAAGCAACAATACAATACGCATTTTGTCATTTCTGTCACTGGGATATAGAGCACCGCAAGATTGAACCCACTACAATGCGCACCTCCCACTGAAGATAAATCAATATAGTTGGCCAAACCAAACCGATAGACCGGAGAGACTTACAAACCTATAACAATCACACATAATAGAATTCAGAGAATACTCAATTACCTTTCATGAATAATCTGATTATAAACCTACAATTCATAAGATGCCAACAAACATACCACAAAAGAAGATTACATCGGATATATCAACGCGAGAATCGCGAAGAACTTTGTATTGAAGATCAAAGAGAGAGAAGAAGCCATCTAGCTACTAGCTATGGACCCGTAGGTCTGTAGTGAACTACTCACACGTCATCATGGAGGCAGCAAGGTTGTTGAAGATGGCCTCCATGATGGATTCCCCCTCCGACAGAGTACCGGGAAAGGCCTCCAGATGGGATCACGAAAGAACAGAGACTTGCAGCAACAGAAAATATGTTTTGGGTGGATCTCTGTTGGTTTCCCTATTTTAGAGAATTTATGGACGTGGAATTAGGTCAGACAGAGCCACGAGGGGTCCACAAGGCGCCTACCCACCCTCAGCGCACCCTGTTGCCTTGTCGTCTCCTCGCTTCTCGTCTGGTCTCCTTCCGAAGCTTCCAGGGTATGTTTTGTCTAGAAAAAATCATCAAAAAGTCTCGTAGCGTTTGGACTCCGTTTGGTACTGATTTCCTAGAAAACCAAAACAAGCAGAAAACAACAATTGTCACTAGGCAAAGGGTTAATAGGTTAGTCCCAAAAAATTATATAATGTAGCATATTATTGCATTTAAAGTATCCAAGATTCATAATATAATAGCATGTGATACGTGTCTAACGTATCTATAATTTTTTATTTTTCCATGCTACTATATTATCATTCTTGGATACTTTATATGCATTTGTATGCTATTTTATATCATTTTTGTGCACTAACCTATTAACCTAGTGTGCGGGTTGCTATTTTCTGCTTGTTTTTGGCCTTTTAGGAATATTGTACCAAACAAAGTCCAAATGCCCTGAAATTTTTGGATGATTTTTTCTGGACAAAAATAAGACCTGGAAGCTTGGGAGAGAGACCGGAGGCCACACGGGGTGGCGCCAAGCCAACACGGCGCGCCCAGGGGGGGTGGCCATGCCCTGATGGCTTGGGGCCACCTCCCTCGGCCTCCTGACCTAATTCTGCCTCTATATATTCTCTAAAATCAGGAAAACACCTGAGAGCTAGCTAAAATACTATTTCCGCCGCCGCAAGTCTCTGTTCCGATGGGAGGCCATCTAGAGCCCTATTTCGGTGCCCTGCCGAAGGGGGATCGATCATGGAGGGACTCTACATGAACCTTGCTACCTCCATGATGATGTGTGAGTAGTTTACCACAAACCTACGGGTCCATAGATAGTACCTATATGTCTCTCTCTCTATGATCTTCAATACAACGTTCACCGCGATTCCCGCGGTGATCTATCTGATGTAATCCTTCTTTGCGGTGTGTTTGTTGGGATCTGATGAATTGTGGGTTTATGTTCAGATTATTCATGAAAATATATTAAGTCTTTTTTGAATTCTTATATGCATGATTGTTATAGCTTCGTATTGCTCTCCGGTCTATCGGTTTGGTTTGGCCAACTAGATTGGTTGATCTTTAGTGGGAGTGGTGCGTTGTGATGGGTTTAATCTTGCGGTGCTCAATCCCAATGATAGAAAGGGACATGACACATATTGTATTACTTCCATTAAGGGGAAAACGATGGGTTTTATTTATATTGATTGGATTTAGTTTGTCTACATCATGTCATCTTGCTCCAAGCATTACTCTGTTTTTACTTAATACTCTAGATGCATGCTGGATAGCGGTCGATGGGTGGAGTAATAGTAGTAGATGCAGGCATGAGTCGGTCTACTTGTTTATGGACGTGATGCCTATATACATGATCATTGCCGTGAATAATTTTTTCATAACTATGCTCTTTTCTATCAATTTCCCAACAGTAATTTGTTTACCCATGATACGTCTCCAACGTATCTATAATTTTTGATTGTTCCATTCTATTATATTATCTGTTTTGGATGTTTTATATGCATTAATATGCTATTTTATATTATTTTTGGGACTAACCTATTAATCTAGAGCCTAGTGCCAGTTTCTGTTTTTTTCCTTGTTTTTGAGTATTGTAGATAAGGAATATTAAACGGAGTCCAAACGGAATAAAATCTTCGGAATGATTTTTCTTGGACCAGAAGAAACCCAGCAGACTTGGAGATGAAGGCAGGAGACCTGCCGTGGCATCACAAGTCACCAGGGCGCGCCCTAGGGGGGGGGGGGGCGCCCCCCTGGCTTGTGGCCCCACGGCAGCCCTCCTAACCCTATTCTTCGGCCTATAAATTCCCAAATATTCCCTAGATACCAAAAAGAGCCACGAAAATACTTTTCCGCCGCCGGAAGCCTCTGTTCCCGTGAGATCCAATCTTGGAGCCTTTTCCGGTAATCTGCCGGAGGGGGATTCGATCACGGAGGGCATCTACATCAACTCCATTGCCCCTCCGATGATGCGTGAGTAGTTTACCACAGACCTTCGGGTCCATAGCTAGTAGCTAGATGGCTTCTTCTCTCTCTTTGTTCTTCAATACCATGTTCTTCATGATCTTCATGGAGATCTATCCGATGTAATACTCTTTTGCGGTGTGTTTGTCGAGATCCGATGAATTGTGGGTTTATGACCAGCTTATCTATGAATATTATATGAATCTTCTCTGAATTCTTATATGCATGATTTCATATCTTTGCAAGTCTCTTCGAGTTATTGGTTTGGTTTGTCTAACTAGATTGGTAATTCTTGCAATGGGAGAAGTGCTTAGTTTTGGGTTCAATCTTGCGGTGTTGTCACCCAGTGACAAAGTAGGGGTAGCGAGGCACGTATTTGTATTGTTGCCATCGAGGATAAAAAGATGGGGTTTTCATCATATTTCTTGAGTTTATCCCTCTACATCATGTCATCTTACCTAATGCGTTACTCTGTTCTTCATGAACTTAATACTCTAGATGCAGGCAGGAGTCGGTCGATGTGTGGAGTAATAGTAGTAGATGCAGAATCGTTTCGGTCTACTTGACACGGACGTGATGCCTATATGCATAATCATTGCCTTGGATATCGTCATAATTATTCGCTTTTCTATCAATTGCTCGACAGTAATTTGTTCACCCACCGTATTATTTTCCTTCATGAGAGAAGCCTCTAGTGAAACCTATGGCCCCCGGGTCTATTTTCCATATTATATTTTCAGATCTATAAACCAAAAATACCAAAAATATCTCGCTGCATTATTTTTACTTTTGTTTTACTTTACATTCTAGTAATCTTTTATATCTATCTCTATCAGATCTCATCCTTGCAAATAACCGTGAAGGGATTGACAACCCCTTTTAGCGTTGGGTGCAAGAGTTTGATTGTTTGTGTAGGTGCGAAGATTGGGGACTTGCTTGTATCTCCTACTGGATTGATACCTTGGTTCTCAACAACTGAGGGAAATACTTATCTACTTTGCTGCATCACCCTTTCCTCTTCAAGGGAAAACCAACGCAAGCTCAAGAAGTAGCAACCCACCGTATGGTTTCTTCGAGAGAGAAGCATGTAGCGAACACTATGGCCCCCGGGTCTTCACAAAATATATTATTACAAAAAAACCAAAAATATTGCTGCCATTTATTTACTGTTATTTTATTTTATATTTATATTACCTATCTATGACTACTTATCGCTTGCAAGTATTGAGTTCAAGGGGCTTGACAACCCTCTTGCCCGTGTTGGGTGCAAGTGTGTGCTCTTTTGTGTGTAGGTGCTGAAGACGGGAATTTGGTGGTCCTCCTATTTGTTCGATAACCTTGGTTCTCATGAGGGAGTATTTATCTCTACTCTGCTGCATCTCCCCTCCTCTTCAGGGAAAATCCCAACACAATTTACATGTAGCAGCATGGACCAATAAAAAATTATTGATACGCTAGAGATGTATCACCCATCCCGCTACTCATGGCAAATTTTTGAGTGACAAAAGAATGGAATGCTCCCGAACCAAACAAAACAATTGCATGAGAGGAGTTATTAGGGAACATACCTACACGATGTCCAGGACTTCATGTGCATCTTCTGCAGTGACATGGTTCAGATGTCCCCTTCCCATGTTGTAATGGCCTCTCGGTGCGGGATTTTTGGGTGGGGCTCCGCGTCCGTGGACTTGATTTGGGTTTGGCGCATTGGGGCGCGGTGTTTCTGGCTTTGTATTGGGGCATTTCCTAGCATAATGTCCCAGCTATCCACAATTAAAGCAATAATAAACCTGTTTGTGTCATCGGTGTCGGTAGGTTGCTGGAGAGGGTCAATGTCTTCTTATCCTAGTTCCCTGATAAGCGGCGATGAGATTCCCACGGTAGTATCCAGGCATCGGTGCTAAAAGGAAACTTAGATATCACTTCTTTGGGGTGTGTTTTCATCCTTCACAAAGAAAACAGGTGATCTTGCAAGTGGTGCACGCTTCTGGGTGAAGCTTAAGTACACAATTAAGGCAATATCCTAGGTAGTTCTCCCTTCGGTGTCTTTCCTCTCCACATTTGGGGCAGGGCGTAGGGATGACGGCCCTGCATTACGATCTTGGCGTCGCCTTCATCTTCATGACCAACCAGTAGGACATTCTGTGGGCGGTCCTAAGCGTTGGTTTTCTCACCCTCGGGTTTAGGCCTCAGTTGTAGCCCCCCTTCATCTAGCTGGCAGATACACAATCTGGGGTCAAAAGAGAGCCCAAGGGGTTCTACCAAGGAGACAAGGTCAAAAGCTTCGCACCCATTAATCCAACAGTCTTGGCAGTTAGTACGGCCAGTAGATACAGTGACAACGTGACTTAGTCCACACCACACACAATTATCTGCAAACAGTTTGTGTGGTCATACATGTCATCATAAGACGAATGGGCAAAGCACATCCCATCATTCAATAACACACATCATGGTTTCATATGAACCATCACAAGGACATGACTTTGCACCGGGCTACACGACCTATCCATCCTAGAGGTCTTAGTGTTGGCACCTACTCTAGAGGTGCTTGACTTAGTCTTCTGGCTTGAATCCTCGCCCGTTAGGATCTTCTTTTGTTGACTCGTCTTGGTCTTCCTCAGGTGGTCCTTGGTCTTCTATGACGAAGAAGGTCGAGGATAGGGTTATTCAACGAGGCAAACTGGGTTGGGGTTGGCAAAGTTTTACAATCCTTCGCCTCGTGAACCAATGGTGCTAAAGTGGTTCATCTTGGTCATATCCACCATTGTCATCTAGGGTCCAATAAAGAAACAACTTTAGGAGGTCTCCTTGCTCTGCATGACCCTTCTGACATGAAGCTTTGTTGTGGTGTCACAAATATTGTGCTCCTAAAAGGGCGTAGACGGGCGTCGGACAAAAGTGGCTTCTTTCAAGGCTTTCCACGAGGATTACAGAGAATCCAGTGGGCTGGGCATAAGGGTGCAACAACCATTGGTACAATTTTGAAGACGTAGATGAGGAGAGTCGAGAAAAATAGGTGTTGAGGTGTCAAGGGCAAGGAGCTTCAGTTTTCTCAAAATTTAGAAGAGGGGAGAAGTATAGAAGTTTGCAAATAAGTTTTGGAAGGCTTTTGAAATCAATTTTACCCTAACTAAGGTCCATGCTAACTAAGGCTTTCTATAGTCAGGATGGCTCTGATGCCAGCTCTATGGGGCTCCGGCCTGCAGGGTTGGAACCACCGATTGTAAATATAATAGTGGTCCCAAGATCAGGTGCCACTGAGTACAACAAACTGATAACAGTAGCATACACCCATTACAACACGATTAAGTCTTACATAGGGTTGGCCAACAATGGTCTAGTCTTACATAGATAAGACAAAAAGGCAATTAGTGTTTTGATCAATTAGTGTAAGAGAAATTGAGCGCTATACGAACTTATGATGGCAAAGTAATAAAAGTGACGGACTGCATAATAAAGGTTGCTATCATAGGGGGCAATATAGCGTGACGTTCTTTTACATTAAGGGATTGGTCATACAAACCAATAAGCGCATGACAACCTCTGCTTCAATCTGCGAAGGGACTATCTTCTACTTTTATGTATTTACTTTTATACAAGAGTCAAAGTATTCTCCCCTATTCCTTTTTTCTTTTTCTTTTTGCAAGCATCATGTGGTGAGGAAAGATCTAGGCACATATATCCAGTTGGATATGGGTGGGCATGAGTTATTATTGTTGACATCACCCTTGAGGTGAGTAAGTTGGGAGGCGAAACTATAAGCCCCTATCTTCCTATGTGTCCGGTTGAAACTTTTTGCTCATGGGTATGCCGTGAGTGTTAGCAATCATAGAAGACTAAATGATGGTTGAGTATGTGGACTTGCCAAAAGGCTCCGACATGAGACACTTCCTGAAAATATGATGAATTGTAGTTGCAAAGTTGGCTGAGAACATAGTTTGTTGGTTTTCAATAAGGTTTATGCTTCATACTTATATGTTGTGATGAATTGTTACTTGTTCATAAGAAGCTATATGATAAAAATGTGTTGAATAAATTTTATGATAGAGTTTGTTGTTGTTATATTAATAAGCATGATGCTTGTATGTCCGTATTTTGTTTTTATCGACACCTCTCTCTCAAACCATGTGGACATGCTTTTCAATATCGGCTTTCGAGGACAAGCGAGGTCTAAGCTTGGGGGAGTTGATACGTCCATTTTGCATCATGTTTTCCTACTGTTATTTACTATGTTTCGTTGAATAATAATGCTTTAGGGAGTGATTCTAATGCCTTTTCTCTCATAATATACAAGGTTTATACAAAGAGGGAGAATACTGGCAGCTGGAATTCTGCACCCAAGAAAAGCACATCAGAGATACCTATTCCGCACAACTCCAATGAAGCTGAAATTTTACGGAGATTATTTTTGCATTTAATAAAAAATACTGGAGCTGAAAACTACCGGAGGGGGCCAGCCTGGTGGGCACAACCCACCAGGGCATGCCAGACCCCCTAGGCGCGCCCTAGTGTATCGTGGCCTCCTCGGCCCACTTCCGGTGCCCATCTTCTGGTATATAGTCACATTTGACCTAGAAAAAAAAATCAGAGGAGGACTTTCGGGACGAAGCGCCGCAGCCTCGAGGCGGAACTTGGGCAGGAGCACTTTTGCCCTCCGGCGGAGCGATTCCGTCGGGGGAACTTCCCTCCCGGAGGGGGAAATCGAAGCCATCGTCACCACCAACACCCCTCTCATCTTTGGGAGGCCAATCTTCATCAACATCTTAAAAAACACCATCTCCTCTCAAACCCTAGTTCATCTCTTGTGTTCAATCTTTGTACCGGAACCTCAGATTGGTACCTGTGGGTGACTAGTAGTGTTGATTACCTTGTGTAGTTGATTACTATATGGTTTATTTGGTGGAATATTATATGTTCAGATCCATTATGCTATTTAATACCCCTCTGATCTTGAGCATGATTATTATTTGTGAGTAGTTACATTTGTTCTTGAGGTCATGGGAGAAGTCATGTTGCAAGTAATCATGTGAATTTGACATGTGTTCGATATTTTGATGATATGTATGTTGTGATTCCCTTAGTGGTGTCATGTGAACGTCGACTACATGACACTTCACCATTCATGGGCCTAAGGGAATGCATTGTGGTGTAGTTATTAGATGATGGGTTGCTAGAGTGACAGAAGCTTAAACCCTAGTTTATGTGCTACTCATAAGGGGCTGATTTGGATCCAAACGTTTAATGCTATGGTTAGATTTTATCTTAATACTTTTCTCGTAGTTGCGGATGCTTGCGAGGGGGTTAATCATAAGTGGAACGTTGTTCAAGTAAGAACATCACCCAAGCACCGGTCCACCCAGATATCAAATTATCAAAGTAGCGAACATGAATCAAACCAACATGATAAAAGTGACTAGATGAAATTCCCGTGTACCCTCAAGAACACTTTGCCTATTACTAGAGATTGTTCTGGCCTGTCCTTTGCCACAAAAGGATTGGGCTACCTTGCTGCACCTTATTTACCGTTACTGTTACTTGGTCATTACCAATTATCTTGCTATCAAACTATCTGTTACCTACAATTTTAGTGCTTGCAGACATGACCTTGCTAAAAACCGCTTGCCATTTCCTTCTGCACCTCGTTGGGTTCAACACTCTTACTTATCAAAAGGACTACGATTGATGCCCTATACTTGTGGGTCATCAGGCAAGACCACTACTTCCAACAAAGCTAGCGACTTTAACCCCTCTTATGTTTTATATCATGCTAGTGATGGGCATGTTCATGCCAAATTTGTTGGCTCTTATTATGAGTACATTGAATGGCCTATTTGGGTTCCTAAGACCCTTTTTAATAACATAAAAGGACCCATTAAAGAATGGGTACCTAAATCCAAGCATAGATCTCTCGTAGGACTTTGCTTCCGGAGGGGGTTCATGGTTGCTTGATAGTGGAGCAACAAATCATATAACCGGAAGCAAGGACTTGGTGGTGGACGTTCAATCTAACTCATCCTTGGCCACTCAAGTCTAGTTTGGTGATGACACAATTTCAAAGGTATTAGGTCTTGGCAAGGTGGTGATCTCTCCGGATTTAACCATTGAGAAAGTCATGCTTGTTGAGACCCTTGCATACAATTTACTTTCGGTTCATTGATAACCCACAAGTATAGGGGATTGCGATAGTCTTCACAGGTAGTATTTCACCCTAATTTATTGGTTCAACACAAGGGGAGCCAAAGAATATTTATTGGCCGTGACAGTTGAGTTGTCAATTCACCCGCACCTGGGATATATCTCTGCAGCAAAGGTTTAGTAGCACGGCAAATAGTTGAAGCAAAAGTAACAGTGGTAGTGACAGCATCAATTTTGTAGCAGGTGTGACAGTAGCAGTAGCAATAGTAACTTAGCAAGATTCAGTATATGTAAAGCGTAGGCACGTGGATCGGTGATGGATAATGATTTAGGGCTTCTTTGATTCAAAGGAATTCTATAGGGTTTTTGGAGGATTGAGATCCTTAGGAATTTTTCCTACATTGGTCCTTCGATTCATAGGATTGGATCCCATAAGATTTTTTCCAATGGAATCTTTTGTACTACATTTCATAGGAAATCTAACATCCACTCCAACCTCTTTTTACAATTCCTTTGTTTTTCCTATGACATCAAACACTCCTTGCTAATCCTATAGGGTTCAAATGGACATGCCACTCCAACCCTATACTTTTCATATTCCTGTGTTTTCAAAATCCTACGAATCAAAGAGGCCCTTAGATGACATTGATCATATAACAGTTACACACTATGGTGACACAGAACTAGCTCCAATTCATCAATGTAATGTAGGCATGTATTCCATATATAGTCATACGTGCTTGCGATAAGAACATGCATGACATCTTTTGTCCTACCCTCCCGTGGTAGCGGGGTCCTATTGGAAACTAAGGGATATTAAGGCCTCCTTTTAATAGAGAACCGGAACAAAGCATTAACACATGGTGAATACATGAACTCCTAAAACTACGGCAATCACCGGAAAGAATCCCAATTGTTATCACCTTGGGGTATGCGGATCAAGACACGTAATAGGTGCATACAACTTTCAAGATAGGATCCAAATCACTCTTATATTCATGAAAAGATAATAGGTTCAGATCTGAAATCATGGCACTCGGGCCCTAGTGACAAGCATGAAGCATAGCAAAGTCATAGCAACATAAATCTCAGAACATAGTGGATACTAGGGATCAAGCCCTATCAAACTTAACTCGATTACATGATCAATCTCATCCAATCCCGCCACCATCCAGCAAGCCTACAAAGGAATTACTCACTCCCGGTGGTGAGCATCATGGCGGTGTTTATGGAGAAGGGTTGGTGATGACGACGGTGATGATTTTCCCTCTCCAAAGCCCCAAACGGACACCAGATCAGTCCTCCCGAGGAAGAACAGGAGGTGGCGGTGGCTCCGTCTCGTGAAACGCGATGAAAACTTCTCTCTGATTTTTTCTCCGAAGATGTGATTTTATAGGACTGGAATTAGGGTCGAAGGAGCCTTGAGGACCCCACAAGCCATCAGGGCGCGGCCTAGGGGGGGACGCCCTTATTTGTGGTGGCCCCCTGGCACACGCCCTCTGACAGTTCTTTGCTCCATAATTCATCATAAATCCCAAAAATAATTCACAAAAAGTTTCGTCCAATTCCGAGAAATTTTATTTCTGCAAACAAATAACACCAAGGTAGTTCTGCTAAAAACAGCGTGAGTCCGGGTTAGTTTCATTCAAATCATGCAAATTAGAGGTCAAAACCAGAGCAAAAGTGTTTGGAAAAGTAGATACGTTGGAGACGTATCAACTCCCCCAAGCTTAACTCATTGCTTGTCCTCAAGCAATTCAGTTGACAAACTGAAAGTGATAAAGAAAACTTTTACAAACTCTTTTGTTCTCGTCATTATACACATGCTTAGCTAGTGTTCAAGTTTTCAGCATAAATTATAAATAACCATATCCATGATAGCGATTAAACATCATATCAACTCATGGCAGTACATAACCAACTAGCAAGCAAATAATAAGATATCTCACATACCAACAACTTATCAAAACGATCATGATATAATATGGTGACATGGTATTTCGCTAGCCCTTTTTGAGACCGCAAAACATAAATGTAGAGCACCTATGAGGTTCAAGCAATGACTAAAGATTATAATTCGGAATAGAAAAGATCCAGTCATGCTCGTATCAAACATTAACTAGACTCAATGCATAAAAATGATAATAGTGCTCTCCGGTCTGGTGCTTTTAGTAAGAGGATGATGACTCAACATGAAAGTCAATAGATAGGCCCTACGCAGAGGGAAGCATTGATTTGCAGAGATGCCAGAGCTCAAGTTTTAAAACAGGATCGGAATGTAGTTTTTGAGTGGTGCACTTTTCCTGTCAACGTTACGACAAATGTTTTCAATATCTTCCATGCTAAACTCATTATCGGCGGTTCCCAAACAGAATAGTAAAGTTTACTCCTATCCACCATCCATACACAAACCATGGTTGACCGAATCCACGAATGCCTGCCAACATATCAACTATCACAAGGAGTTTTGTTTAATTAGTTTTGGATTATACAAGACTGGTCATCCTTTTTACCAGCCTCTCTTGTGCAATGACGGCGAATAAACTACCATCTTGAGAATAACTCACTTAGCATGGAAAATACTGACCGCCTTGTCGCTCCATGAGCGAGATGCGTGCACAAAATAGATGTTTATTTGAATGTTTAGAGATGGCACATGCAAATTTACTTGGAATGGCAGGGTAATACCGCATATAGGTAGGTATGGTGGACTCATGTGGGATGACTTGGTTCAAAAGTTTTGGATGCACAAGCAGCATTCTCACTTAGTACATGTGAAGGCTAGCAATAGGTTGGGCAGCGACCAGCTAGAGAGCGAAAACGGTCATAGGCATGCATTGCGAATAATTAACATTGGACATAGCATGAGTAGGATACGAACAGTCTGAATTTAAACATCATGAAGGCTGCATTGGTTTTGAATCAACTACATGTTTGCACATGAGCCAAGTCAAGCCGCTTGAATTTCTTAGAGGGAAATACCATACTACCGTACCACATCATAACCATTTTAATGCATGTTGATCTATAAGATAAATCATTATTCACTACTAGCTGTTTAAGCATGGCATGAGAAGCTATAATCTCTAATTGTCATCATGAACATGTTCACTCATAATATACTGAATCAAGATCGAACAAGCTAAACATATTTACAAAGACGGAAAACAAGAAGGGTTCATACCAGCTTCCCTTGCGACGATCACTTTGTCAAATATCGTCATTATTGACTTTCACTTGCACGACGAGATGACGTGATAATAATAAGAGTGCAAGAATACCGTGGACTAAGCTAGAATTTGCAGGGCAATTTTGGACAAAGGAGAAGACAAGGTAATATTGACTCTTCGTTAGATAAACAATTAAGTGTATAAGAGCCACTCAACATTTTCATCATGGTCTTCTCCTTTCAAAGACTCAACAAAAAGAAAAGAAATTCAAAGAAACACACTGAAATATTTTTGGAGTTTTTGTTTTTCTTAGGCAAGCAAATAAACTAAGGGAAAACAAGAACAAGAAAGATTATTTACACGGGAAAGCTCCCAACATGCAATGGAAATATTTTTGGGTTTTCTTTTTGGTACTAAGATAATTAAAACGGGAAAATAAAACTAAAAAGAAGTGAGAAATATTTATGGGTTTTCCAAAGTTTTTCAAACACACAAGAAGAAAGCGGAAAAATAAAACTAATATGGATATACAATGAAGGAGGATGAACACCGACAATTTATATGAAGTGTGTGAACATGAATGTAATGTTGGTGAGAAATACGTACTCCCCGAAGCTTAGGCGTTTTCCTAACTTTGTGATCACCACTGGTAATAGCCATCAGGTCTGGGAAAGTGTTTTTGCTGGAGCACCTGAGTATCCCATGCCTGGGCCTCGGCCTCCGTCGCAGCCAGCTCATTTCGGTAAGTAGTTATATCTTCTGGCATTATTCTATATCCGTGCCTGGCATGATAGTTAAACAAAGAGGGTACATGCAAAGGAACAATATTCAAGTCATCTCGCTAAACTCTAAGATGTAACGAAGATGTTGCGGTGTTTGTGGTTCCTCAAGAAATTGGTGTTCCACCATAGATTGGTGGCATAAAGATCAAAACATACTGTGGGAGCACCGGGCGTATTTGTGAAGAAAAAGTTTTGCACGAAGGAATTGGTAAGGAGATAGTATTGGTCACACTCATCTGCGAGGAAGTCGGCCAGCCCGGCATTTGCAATGAATTGCATGAACTCTTCATAGAAACCCGCTTCGTTCATGAAAAGCATATGTGGCCATTCACATGGCCTAACCTCCGTGTTGCTAACAAGGTTGATGTCTCGGTCCTGAGTTCTCCTAGCAACTCCCTTGGGGCTCCGGCTTGATGAACATTTCCTGAGCACAAATTTCTGAAATTTTTGGGCCACAAATTCATTTCAATAAAACTTTGCAAGATTGATAGCAACTACTCATATGGATGCCTAGAGGCCATATCAAGCATTCATACTACTTGGAACTCAAAGAATTCAACATGCAAGCTCATTTTATGTAGCACCAAGTGCATCACATTATGCAAAATATAAACCACTAAAACAAAAACTAATTGGAGGAGTGGAGGAGTCACATACCAAGGAACAATTCCTCAAAACAGTTTCGGAAGCGGACTTCCGAGCAAAGAGATCGAAAATTTCACTTTCTGGGTGAAGAAAACGGGAGAGAGATGGATAGGAAATTTTTGCTGGAGGTAGGAGAAAGAGTGGGACGAAGGTATAAGGCAGGGGGGCCTGTGGGCCCCACAAGACATCAGGGCATGGCCCAAGGGGGACCGGGCCCTGTTGGCTTGTGCCCGACAGGTTCAGCCCCTGTTGTTATTTTTATGCCAATTGTTTTATTTAATCCAAAAAAATTCATGTTAAAATTTGGTGGCAATCTGAGACTTTATATTTTCTGGCATTTTTCTACGCACGGGAAATACAGAAAAACGGAAAATCATGCTAATTTATTTTATATAAACTGAAAATAACAGAGGATACACTTTTGATACAGAGAATTGTGAGTACTAAATTCATCAATCACATGCCTTCCGAAAAGGATCCATTAATAAGGTTGATCAAGTCTTATTAACAACCGTTTCCGGTTAACATGCAACTGAAGAACTTTCGTATCTCACTAGGTTACCTCAATGGGGATTTGCATCTCCCCAACAATAAGAATTATAATATTTCTTCTTGACAGTAGGTAGAGGAATTGCAAGACTTCCAATTATAACCGTGGGAGTAGGCTTAATGACATTAATATTATTAACCAAAGTTTGCTCCTTCGGAAAATGCATGGTATGTTGCTTGCCATTGACGTGAAATGTAACCTTGCTTTTATTGCAATCAATAACTGCCGCTGCAGTATTTAAGAATGGTCTACCAAGGATGATCGACATATTGTCGTCCTCGAGCATATCAAGAATAACAAAGTTTATTAAGATAGTAACATTTGCAACCACACCAGGAACGTCCTCGCAAATTCCAATAGGTAAAGCAGTGGATTTATCAGCCATTTGCAAAGATATCTCAGTGGGTGTAAGCTTACTCAAATCAAGTCTTTTATAAAGGGAGAAAGGCATACCACTAACACCGGCTCCTAAATCACATAAAGAAGTTTTAACATAATTTCTTTTAATAGAGCAAGGTATTGTGGGTATGCCAGGATCTCCTAGCTTCTCAGGTATTCCTCCATCAAAAGAATAATTGGCAAGCATAGTAGCAATTTCAGTTTCGGGTATCTTTCTTTTGTTGGTAATAATATCCTTCATATACTTAGCATACGGAGGCATTTTCAATATATCGGTCAAATGACTACGCAAAAAGACGGGTCTAATCATTTCAGCAAAGCGTTCAAAATCTTCATCATCCTTATTCTTAGAAGGCTTATGAGGGAATGTCATGGGTTTTTGAACCCATGGCTCTCTTTCTCTTCCATGTTTCCTAGCAACAAAGTATCTCTTATCATAACGTTTATTTTTAGGAGGTGGGTTATTAAGATCCTCTGTAGGTTCTATCTCTAGATCATTATCATGTTATTTATTACTATCTGGTTGAGCATCTACATGCACAGTATCATTTTCATCTCCCTTTTCATTATCACTAGGTGCATGTTCACTACCAGATTGGGTCTCGGCATCAGAAATAGAAACATCATTATGTTTCTTAGTGGGTGTTTCTATAACAGGTTCACTAGGAGCATGCAAGTTCCTATCCTTTTTCTTCTTATTTTTCTTATTAGAGGAACTAGGTGAATCAACATTAATTCTCTGGGAATCATGTTCTATTCTTTTAGGATGACCTTCTGGGTAAAGAGGTTCTTGGGTCATACGACCTCCCGCAGTCATTACTCTAACAGCATGATCATTCATATTATTATTTATTTCAGCAAGCAAATCATTTTGTGACTTATCAACTTGGTCTAGTTGGGTGTGAACCATAGAAGCATGTTTACCTAGACCCTTTACATCATTAGCAATTCTAAACATCAAGTCACTTAAGCGGTCTATCATCATGGCATTACGTCTCAATTGATCCTTAACATAATTGTTGAAGTGTTCTTGCTTAAAAACATAATTATCATATTCATCCATGCATTGTTCAGGAGACTTAGTGTAAGGTATATCATTTTCACTAAAGGAACGGAGAGAGTTTACCTCTGCTACCTGTGTCGGGTTATCAACTCCATGTATTTCTTCAATAGGTGGTAGTTTCTTGATATCCTCAATTTTAATACCTTTCTCCTTCATAGATCTTTTTGCTTCTTGCATATCTTCAGGGTTGAGGAATAGAATACCTCTCTTCTTTTGAATAGGTTCCAGAGGTGGTTCTGGAAGTGTCCAATCATCGACATTTTACAATATGTTATTCAATAATTCTTCATCTTGACTGATAGTTCTTTGCTTGAAAACACAACCAGCACAACTATCTAGGAAGTCCCTAGAAGCATCGGTTAGTCCATTATAAAATATATAAAAAAATTCATTTTTCTTAAGAGGACAATCAGGCAAAGCTCTAAGTAACCGGAGAAGCCTCCCCCATGCTTGAGGGAGATTCTCTTCTTCAATTTGCACAAAGTTAAATATCCTGGGGACTACGCATACAACCAGGAGCAAGAGAAAGAAAAATAATGGAGCATATCCAGGGGACTACGCATACAACCAGGAGCAAGAGAAAGAAACCATTCCTTAGCCTCGCCTTTGAGCGAGAAAGGAAAAAGCTCAAGGATATAATAGTAGAGTATCTTTTCATCATTGGTAAACAAAGCAGCAATATCATTCAGTTTCATAAGGTGTTCGACAACAGTTTCATTTTCATAACCGTGAAAAGGATCAGATTCTACTATACGAATTAACTCAGGGTCCACAGAAAACTCATAATCCTTATCAGTAACAAATATAGGAGAAGTAGCAAATTTAGGATCATATTTCATTTTCTCCATCATAGATTTTTTCTTTCAGTTTGCATAGTAGTTTCTTCAAGTCATCTCTATTTTCACAAGCAAAGAAATCACTAGCTATTTCCTTATCCATAACATAACCTTCAGGTACATGAGGCAATTCATATCTATTAGGAGAGCGAGGTGTAACAGGTGATTCAAAGTCCTCATCAGTTTCAACATTTTCAAGTTCTCTAGCCTTAGCAACATGAGCATCAAGTAATTCATTCAGTGGCACAGTTTCAGTTTCAACATGTGTAGCAATAGTATCATCATTAATTTCAGAGGTAGCATCATCAAGTTCACGTGACATATCAGGACGATCAACAGGAGGTGGTGTAACAAGCTGATGCAAAACAGTAGGTGAATCAAAAGCAGTGCTAGATGGCAATTCCTTACCTCCTCTTGTGCGAGAGGGGATGATCTTAGTTCGATTATCTTTCAGATTCTTCATAGTGTCAATTGGATATCCTTAAGTTAACACAATAAATAGAGCTATGCTCCCTGGCAACGACGCCAGAAAAAGGTCTTCATAACCCACAAGTATAGGGGATCGCGACAGTCTTCACGGGTAGTATTTCGCCCTAATTTATTTGTTCGACACAAGGGGAGCCAAAGAATATTTATTGGCATTGACAGTTGAGTTGTCAATTCAACCGCATCTGTGATATCTCTCTGCAGCAAAGGTTTAGTAGCATGGCAAATAGTAGTAGCAAAAGTAATAGTAGTAGTGACAGCAGCAATTTTGTAGCAGGTGTGACAGTAGCAGTAACAATAGTAACTTAGCAAGATTCAATATATGTAAAGAGTAGGCACGTTGATCGGTGATGGATAATGATTTAGATGACATTGATCATATAACAGTTACACACTAGGGCGACACAGAACTAGCTAAAATTCACCAATGTAATGTAGGCATGTATTCCATATATAGTCATATGTGCTTGCGATAAGAACTTGCATGACATCTTTTGTGCTACCCTCCCATGGCAGCGGGGTCCTATTGGAAACTAAGGGATATTAAGGACTCCTTTTAATAGAGAACCGGAACAAAGCATTAACACATGGTGAATACATGAACTCCTCAAACTACGGCAATCACCGGAAAGAATCCCAATTATTGTCACCTAGGGGTATGCGGATCAAGACACGTAATAGGTGCATACAACTTGCGAGATAGGATCTAAATCACTCTTATATTCATGAAAACATAATAAGTTCAGATCTGAAATCATGGCACTCTGATACGTCTCCATCGTATCTACTTTTCCAAACTCTTTTGCCCTTGTTTTGGACTCTAATTTGCATGATTTGAATGGAACTAACCCGGACTGACGCTGTTTTCAACAGAATTGCCTTGGTGTTGTTTTTGTGCAGAAATAAAAGTTCTCGGATTGACCTAAAAATTTACGAAGAATATTTTTGGAATTAATAAAAAATACTGGCGAAAGAATCAACCAGAGGGGGTCCACCACCTGGCCACAAGCCAGGGGGCGCGCCCAGTAGGCTTGTGGGCCCCCTGAAGCTCCTCCGACCTCAATTCCAACTCTATATATTCTTATTCGGGGGGGAACAATCGGAGAGAAGATTTCATTGCGTTTTACGATACGGAGCCGCCGCCACCTCCTGTTCTTCCTCGGGAGGGCAGATCTGGGCTCCGTTTTGGGCTCCGGAGAGGGGAAATCGACTCCGTCGTCATCACCAACCATCCTTCATCACCAATTTCATGATGCTCTCCGCCATTCGTGAGTAATTCCATCGTAGGCTTGCTGGACGGTGATGGGTTGGATGAGATTTACCATGTAATCGAGTTAGTTTTGTTAGGGTTTGATCCCTAGTATCCACTATGTTCTGAGATTGATGTTGCTATGACTTTGCTATGCTTAATGCTTGTCACTAGGGCCCGAGTGCCATGATTTCAGATCTGAAACTATTATGTTTTCATTAATATATATGCATTCTTGATCCTATCTTGCAAGTTGTAGACATCTATTACGAGTTATGATCTGCATCCCCCAGGGTGACAATAACTGGGATTCTTTCCGGTGATTACCGTAGTTTGAGGAGTTCATGTATTCACTAAGTGCTAATGCTTTGGTCCGGTTCTCTATTAAAAGGAGGCCTTAATATCCCTTAGTTTCCATTAGGACCCCGCTGCCACGGGAGGGTAGGACAAAAGATGTCATGCAAGTTCTTTTCCAATAGCACGTATGACTATATATGGAATACATGCCTACATTACATTGATGAATTGGAGCTAGTTCTGTGTCACCCTATGTTATAACCGTTGCATGATGAATGCCATCCGACATAATTATCCATCACTGATCCATTGCCTACGAGCTTTTCACATATTGATCTTTGCTAAGTTACTTTTCCGTTGCTACTGTTACAATCACTACAACACTGCTACTGTCACTTTGCCATTGTTACCGTTACTTCCATACTGCTTTGCTACTGAATACTTTGCTGCAGATATTAAGTCTTTCAGGTGTGGTTGAATTGACAACTCAGTTGTTAATACTCAAGAATATTCTTTGGTTCCCCTTGTGTCGAATCAATAAATTTGGGTTGAATACTCTACCCTCAAAAACTGTTGCGATCCCCTATACTTATGGGTTATCAAGACCTTTTTCTGGCGCCGTTGCCGGGGAGCATAGCTCTATTCTCTGAGTCACTTGGAATTTATATCTGTTGATCACTATGACGAATTTGAAAGACGCTAAAACTAAGATCTACCCCTCAACTACGAGGACAGGTAAGGAACTGCCATCTAGCTCTGCACTTGATTCACCTTCTGTTATGAGTAAATTTGCAACACCACCACCTGCTATTGATTCTGATGTGTCGCAAGTAATTGATGATGTCACTTCTGTTATGCATGATGCTTATGATGATACTTTGCTTGATACTACTGTGCCACTGGGTGAATTTCTGGATGAACAAATTGCTAGGGTCAATGCTGCAACTGATGATATTTCGGAAACTGATGAAATTACTGAAACTGAACACTATGAGACACCTGCTAGACCTAGCTCTCCTAGATATGAATTGCCTAATATACCTAAGGGTTATGTAATGGAAGGAGAGGTAGCTAGGGACTTTCTTGCTTGTAAAGATAGAGATGATCTTAAGAAATTACTATGCAAGTGGAAAGAAAAAATCTTTGAATGCTAGAATGCAATATGATCCCATGTTTGCTACTTCACCTATCTTTGTTACTGATAAGGATTATGAATTCTCTGTCGATCCTGAGTTAATTACTTTAGTAGAATCTGATCCTTTCCATGGTAATGAATCTAAAACTTTGTGGCACATCTTACTAAATTGAATGATATAGCCACCCTATTTACTCATGAGGAAAAACTTTGTTATTATTATATTCTTAAGTTGTTTCCTTTCTCATTAAAGGGTGATGCTAAGATATGGTTTAATTCTCTTGCTCCTCGTTGTGTGCATAGTCCCCAGGATATGATATATTACTTCTCTGAAAAATATTTTCCTACCCATAAGAAACAAGCTGCCTTGCAGGAAATATTTAACTTTGTGCAAATTGAAGAAGAGAGTCTCCCACAAGCTTGGGGGAGGCTTCTCCAATTACTTAATGCTTTGCCTGATCATCCTCTCAAGAAAAATGAAATACTTGATATCTTTTATAATGGACTAACCGATGCTTCTAGGGACCACCTAGATAGTTCTGCTGGTTGTGTTTTCAAGGAACGAACTGTTGAACAAGCTGAACTACTAGTGAATAATATATTGAGCAATGATAATGATTGGACTATTCCCGAACCACCTACAAAGCCAACTCCGAAGAAAAGAGGTATTCTATTTCTCAGTCCTGAAGATATGCAAGAGGCAAAGAAATCTATGAAAGAAAAAGGTATTAAAGCCCAAGATGTTAAGAATCTACCACCTATTGAAGAAATACATGGTCTTGATAACCCGACACAGGTAGTAGAGGTAAATTCCCTCCGTAGATTTGATGAAGGTGATATTCCTTATAATAAGTCTGCTAGCCAATGCTTGGATGAGTTTGATAATTTTATTGTTAAGCAAGAAAATTTCAATGCTTATGTTAGTAGACAATTGAAACATAATGCTTACATCCTTGATCGCTTAGGTGGTTATATGAGTAGAACTGTTAATGACCTTAAGCTTATTTGTAAACATGCTTCCATGGTAACTACTCAAGTAGAACAAGTACTTAAGGCACAGAATGATTTGCTTAATGAGATGATTAGTAAGAACAATGATCATTCTGTTAGAGTTGTGACTAGAGGTGGTAAAATGACTCAGGAAACTTTGTATCCCGAGGGCCATCCTAAGAGAATTGAGCAAGATTCTCAGAGAGTTAATACTGATGCACCTAGTCGTCCCAGTAATAGTAGGAAAAAGAATGACGATAGGACTTTGCATGCTGCTAGTGAACCTGTTATAGATTCACATGAAAACCCAAATGATATTTCTATTTCTGATGCTGAGACACAATCTGGTAATGAACATGAGCCTAGTGATAATATTAATGATGATGTTCATGTTGATGCTCAACCTAGTAATGATAATGATGTGGAGATTGAACCTGCTGTTGATCTTGATAACCCACAACCTAAGAACAAAAGATTTGATAAAAGAGACTTTGTTGCTAGGAAACATGGTAGAGAAAGAGAACCATGGGTTCAGAAACCCATGCCCTTTCCTCCTAAACCATCCAAGAAAAAGGATGATGAGGACTTTGAGTGCTTTGTTGAAATGCTTAGACATGTCTTTTTGCGTATGCGCTTGACTGATATTCTAAAAATGTCTCCTTATGCTAAGTATATGAAAGATATTGTGACAAATAAAAGAAAGATACCGGAAGCTAAGATTTCCACCATGCTTGCTAATTATACTTTTAAGGGTGGAATACCAAAGAAACTAGGAGATCCCGGAGTACCTACTATACCTTGCTCTATTAAAGGAAATTATGTTAAAACTGCTTTATGTGACCTTGGAGCTGGTGTTAGTGTTATGCCTTTCTCTTTGTATCGTAGACTTGATTTGAATAAGTTGACACCCACTGAAATGTCTTTGCAAATGGCTGATAAATCAACTGCTTTACCCATCGGTATTTGTGAGGATGTGCATGTCGTAGTTGCAAATGTCACTATCCTAACGGACTTTGTTATTCTTGATATTCCTGAGGACGACAGTATGTCGATCATCCTTGGTAGACCCTTTTTGAACATTGCAGGGGCTGTTATTGATTGCGACAAGGACAATGTCACTTTTCATCTCAATGGTAATGAGCATACGGTACACTTCCCGAAGAAACAACCTCAAGTTCATAGTATCTACTCCATTGAAAAAATTTCAACGATTATTATTGGAGACTTTGAATTCCCTCTCCCTACTGTCAAAAAGAAATATGATATACTTATTGTTGGGGACATGCATATCCCCATTGAGGTAACCTAGTGTTATTCGAAAATTCTTCGGTTCCGTGTCATTTGAAAAAAGTTTGTCAACAAGACTTGATCAAGCTTATTGATGGAATCTTTTTGATGAGCATGAGATGGATGAATTTAGAAAGCACAACCTTCTGCACCCAACTTTTATTTTCTGTTCTTTAGTTTCAATTTATTAAAAATGCTATTATTTCTTTGTTTTCTGATTTATCCATGCAATAGAAAAAATGACCTGAAAATAAAAGCTCTCAGAATTCCCTGAAAATTTAGTATGATTTTTTCTGGAATATTTAAGAATTTTTGGCACTGAGAACACATCAGGGGGCTGCACCAGTGGGCCACAAGCCTTCAGGGCACGCCCACCCCCCTGGGCACGCCCCCCTGGCTTGTGGGTCCCACGTAGGGCCCCCTCACTTATTCCAGCACCCATCCACTTCGTCTTCCTCCAAAAAAAATCCCACCATTGTTCAAACCCGTGTTCTTGCTCATCTTGCTGCCATTTTCGATCTCCTTGCTCAAAGCTCCATTTGCAAAACTGTTTTAGGGGATTTTTCATCGGTATGTGACTCCTCCAATGGTCCAATTAGTTTTTGTTCTAGTGCTTTATATATTGCAAATTTTTGCTGCTGTGTTGACCTTGTTCTTGAGTTTGCATGTCAAATTGGTATGGTCCCAAGTAGTTTTGATGCATGTTATAGCCTCAAGGCACTTGTGGGAGTAGTTGCTATAAGTTTTGTTGAGCTTTGTTCACTTTTATTTGGAGTCACTAAAAATTTCAGAATTATTTTTCAGAGAAAGAAATGATGAGGAGATTGTTAAGAGGCTCTTCAAGCCGGGGTTCTAAAGAAAATGAAAATTAGAAGCCCAGATACAACATTCCTCGCACCACGGAGGTTCGACCATGTGAATGGCCAAGTGAAGCATTCTTGAGGGCAGCCGGAATTTATGAAGATTTCTATTATCTGGCAGAAAATGCAGGCATCACCGACTTCCTCAACGATAAGTGTGACCAGTACCTCCTACTTACTAATATTTTCGTGCAAAATTTTCACTTTTATCCTAGGAAGAATCCTCCCATGGTAGAGTTTTACTTATATGATGTGCCTAAGGAAATGTCACTTTACGATTTTTGCAATGTTTGCAAAATACCTTATGAGGGCTGTATCAGTGAACCACGTCCTAGAGACATGGAGGACTTTATTGCCGCAATCACTGTGGGGGAAGAGAGAGGGGTGTCAAAGGCCAGAGCAGCTAGTTTGCATTTTCCAGTTCTACGCTATTATTCATTATTTGCGGGGAGATGTCTCGTTGGTCAAGGGGAGAGTGGAAGCCTTAGTGCTTCAGACCTCGCCATTCCGCGCCACGCTTTACTTGCTGATAGAACTTTTAGTCTGGGCGCTATAGTGGCCGAACGGTTGAACTTAAACCGTTCGAAGGGCCCCATATTCGGAGGTATCTATGCATCTCGTCTAGCCAAACACTTCGAGATACCCATTAGGCTTGACGAGGAAGAAGAAATGCTGCTACCTACGAGATATTTAGACTATGGCAGCATGGTAGCACATGATTTTATTAGGAAAGATAATGATAAGAGGCTGCTTTACAACTTAGTATTTAGTCAGGGTACTTGTGAGATTATTGCTTCTTTAGTCGATATTCGTTCAGGCAGGTACACTATTATGCCCGAGGACATTTACAGATATTGGGGCCTGTCGCAACCCCCAGCACCTGAGCCGGCACCAACCCTTGATCCGTATCAGAATCCGGTTTTTCAGTGGGAGCCATAGGAGCTCGCCAACCAGTGGAACCCTCAGTATCCTCCGGAGTATCCAGGAGATGGTTATTTCCAGCCATGGCCCTAGACCAACTTAGGCCAAAAGCCTAAGCTTGGGGGAGTACGTATTTCTCACCGACATTACATTCATGTTCACACACTCATTCCAGTTGTCGGTGTTCATACTTTTTCATTGTACCATCCATGGTAGTTTATTTCTTCTCTTTGATTTCTTCTTGTGTGTTTAATTAACCTTGAGAAAATCCAAAAAAAATTAGTTCTAGCTTTACCTTTTAGTTTGTTTAGTTGTAGCATTAAAATAAAACCCAAAAAGATTTCTCGTTCTTCTTTTGCTTGTTGGGAGCTTTCCCGTGTAAATAGTTTTCCTTTCTTCTTTGGGTCGTAAGGAGAAGACCACGATGACATGTTGAGTGGCTCTCATATGCATTATTGTTTATCTATCAAAGAGCCCATATTACCTTGCCTTCTCCTTTGTGTTATTGCTTGCAGATTCCAGCTTAGTCCAATGCACGTGCACTCTTATTATTATTCACACCGTTTGGTCGTGCAAGTGAAAGGCAATAATGACGATATATGATGAAGTGATTGAGATGGAGAAAAGCTGGTATGAACTCGACCTATTTTGTTTTTGTAAATATGATTAGCTCATCGTTCTGGATTCAGCTCATTATGGATGAAACATGTTTGCAATGACAATTAGAGATTATAGTTATTCATGCCATGCTTAATTAGCTAAGAGTGTATAATGGTTTGTCTTGAGTGCCAACATGCATTTTAAAATGGTTGTGATGTAGTATGATAGGATGGTATCCTCCTCTGAATGATTCAAGTGGCTTGACTTGGCACATGTTCACGCATGTAGTTGAAACAAAACCAACATAGCCTCCATGATGTTTATGTTCATGGTGATTTATATCCTACTCATGCTTGCATTCAATGTTGGTTAATCTCAAAGCATGTTTATGACTGTTGTCGCTCTCTAGTTGGTCGCTTCCCAGTCTTTTGCTAGCCTTCACTTGTACTAAGCGGGAATACTGCTTGTGCATCCATTTCCATAAACCCAAAGTTGGTCCATATGAGTCCACCATACCTACCTATATGCGGTATTTACCTGCCGTTCCAAGTAAATTTGCATGCGCCAAACTCTAAACCTTCAAATAATACCATGTTTTGTATGCCCGAATCTCTCATGTAGTGACTAGGGGCTGTCAGTATCTTCCATGCTAGGTGGGTTATTCTCACGATATGTGTTGATTCACTATCATTCACGAGAAAGTGGCTGGTATTCGGGATGCCCAGCTCCATGCTCAAAAATCAAATCAAAGTATAATGAAACAAAACTCCCCCAGGATTGTTGTTTGTATGGATGGTACCCGTGGATTCGGCCCGCCGTGGAGAGTGATCGATTGGTGGAGGGGGAGTAAAAACTTTACTATTCTGTTTGGGAACCGCCTATAATGTATCTAGCATGGAAGATATCGAGATCTCTTAGTTGCTATGTTGACAATGAAAGCATGCCTCCCAAAATTATGATTCATCCCTGTTTTAAAAGCTCGAGCTCTGGCGCCTCTGTAAATCAATGCTTCCCTCTGCGAAGGGCTTATCTATTTTATTTACTGTTGAGTCATCCTCCTCTTATAAAGAGCACCAGTTAGAGAGCACCTCCGTCATTTGTATGCTTTGTTATTAATTTATATTGAGTATGAGTGTGACTGGATCTATTTTACCATGAATTACAATGTCTAGTCAGTCCTTGTTCTTCAGAGGTGCTCTGCATTTATGTTTTGCGGTCTCAGAAAGGGCTAGCGAGATACAATTATATCATATTGTATCATGATTGTTTTGATAAAATTGTTGTCATCCGAGACTTATTATTATTGCTCGCTAGTTGATTATGCCATTGATATGAGTAAATGTGAGACCTAAATGTTATTGTGAATGTGGTTAGTCTATAATCTTTGCTGAAAACCTGAACATCAGTTAGACATATTTACAACAGCAAGATCAAACAGAGTTTGTAAAAGTTTTTCTTTATCACTTTCAGTTTGTCAACTGAATTGCTTGAGGACAAGCAATGGGTTAAGCTTGAGGGAGTTGATACGTCTCCATCGTATCAACTTTTCCAAACTCTTTTGCCCTTGTTTTGGACTCTAATTTGCATGATTTGAATGGAACTAACCCGGACTGACGTTGTTTTCAGCAGAATTGCCTTGGTGTTGTTTTTGTGCAGAAATAAAAGTTCTCGGATTGACCTGAAAATTTACGGAGAATATTTTTGGAATTAATAAAAAATACTGGCGAAAGAATCAACCGGAGGGGGTCCGCCACCTGGCCACAAGCCAGGGGCCCCCCCCCTAGGGCGCGCCCAGCAGGCTAGTGGGCCCCCTGAAGCTCCTCCGATCTCAATTCCAACTCTATATATTCTTATTCGGGGAGAAAAAAATCAGAGAGAAGAGTTCATCGCGTTTTATGATACGGAGCCGCCGCCACCTCCTGTTCTTCCTCGGGGGGGCAGATCTGGGTCCGTTTTGGGCTCCGGAGAGGGGAAATCGACGCCGTCGTCATCACCAACCATCCTTCATCACCAATTTCATGATGCTCTCCGCCGTTCGTGAGTAATTCCATTGTAGGCTTGCTGGACGGTGATGGGTTGGATGAGATTTACCATGTAATCGAGTTAGTTTTGTTAGGGTTTGATCCCTAGTATCCACTATGTTCTGAGATTGATGTTGCTATGACTTTGCTATGCTTAATGCTTGTCACTAGGGCCCGAGTGCCATGATTTTAGATCTGAACCTATTATGTTTTCATGAATATATATGTGTTCTTCATCCTATCTTGCAAGTTGTAGACACCTATTACGAGTTATGATCCGCATCCCTTAGGGTGACAATAACTGGGATTCTTTCCGGTGATTACCGTAGTTTGAGGAGTTCATGTATTCACTAAGTGCTAATGCTTTGGTCCGGTTCTCTATTAAAAGGAGGCCTTAATATCCCTTAGTTTCCATTAGGACCCCGCTGCCATGGGAGGGTAGGACAAAAGATGTCATGCAAGTTCTTTTCCATAAGCACGTATGACTATATATGGAATACATGCGTACATTGCATTGATGAATTGGAGCTAGTTCTGTTTCACATATTGATCTTTGCTAAGTTACTTTTCCGTTGCTACTGTTACAATCACTACAACACTGCTACTGTCACTCACTACATGAATCAGGTTCTTTGCCGTCTGCCATGGCAGACGACAAAGGCACAACCTGCGGTTACCGTGCACTTGAGGCCGTCCCTGGCGTCGAAGGAGATGGCATACTGCGACCACTTGAGGGGTCGCACGGCCTCTGGCTTCGGGAGGGATGCGTTCACCTCGCGAGAGAACTTCTTGAATAGGCGGCTGGACACCGGGGCGTGGGCTCCACCGAGGATACAGGCTATGGCGCGAGGATCCTGATAGCCCCCATCCGCTTCGTCGCGCTGGGCATTGTCGTTCCTTCTGGGCGGTGGTGGTAGCGGCGGGAGAGCAGCGCTCTCCTGAGGGCGCACGTCGCGAGGTTGCTCAAGCCACGCGTCCTGACGAGGCTGACCACACCAGTTGTCCTTGCGAGGCTGCTCGCGCTAGCCCTGGCAAGGATTGCCACCACCGCGACAGCCTCCGCAGCCGGTGCTGCGATCATTGCGCTTCGGACGCCGCCCAACACATTTGTCACGGAGGGACTTGAGCTCTGGACAGTCTTCAGTGTTGTGCTTGTGCATGTCGTGGTAGATGCAGAACGAGCGACGGTCCTTCTCAGGCATATCGCGGTCGTGACTGCGTTTCTTCTCGGGCTCCGCCACGAGAACGTTTCGACCCTTGCGTTTGACTTCCTTGGCCTTCGCCTTGCCGTCGTCCGGCGGGGCGTCGAGGTCGTCATGGATGAAGAGGCGACCTTCCTCGGCCTTGGCCTATTTGTCGGCGATGTTGAAGAGCTCCAGGGCCAAGATGAGCCCGTCGTTGATGGCGAGATTTTCGCACATCCAGACGTCCTTGACGCCATTGGTGAATGACGGCTTCGTCCGAGGCATGCGGGATCTTGTTGCGCATCTGGCTGAAGCGTTGGATGTACTTGCGCAGGGTCTCTCCGGGGTGCTTCTTCACGTGTCGCAGGTCGTTGACAGAGAGGGGGTGGTCATGCGTGCCCTTGAAGTTGGCGACGAACAGCTCGCAAAGCTTGCTCCAAGAAGAGATCGACTCCTCGGGCAGGTTCATGAGCGAGGAGCGCGCGCCATCCTTGAGGGCCATGGGAAACCAGTTCACCATGACCTTGTCGTCCCTATTCGCTGCCTCGATGCTCAGGGTGTAGAGCTGGAGGAACTCCGTGGGGTCAGGGACTCCATCATAGCGCGGGGGCAGCTCAGGCTTGAACTTTACGGGCCAAACCACCCGACGCAACTCGTGAGTGAAGGCCCGGCAACGCACACTTCTGGTAAGGATGCCGTGTGCGAGGGCAGCCCGGTTCTGGTGCCCGGCAGCCGCGACGTCCTGGACGATCCGGTCTTGGCGCCGGCGCTGCTGCTTGAGGATCACCCGCACATCGGATGATCTAGTAGCTCGTCCTGGGCTGGCGGAGGTGCCTCGCGGGGCTGCTCGCGCGGGTGCGCATCGCGTCGAGGCTCGACCGGCTCATCGTGCAGGGGAGGTGGAGGTGGTGCTTCGTGTGCCAAGTCCCCTGCATGAGACAGTGGGGGCGGAGCGAGGGAGAGGGCGCCGGGGCTTCTCCGGCGGCGGTGACGAGTTGGGTGATGCGTCCCAGCCAGGCGTCGTAGCCGGTGTCCACTGGGCGGTAGGGAAGCAGCTCACGCGCCATGAGAAGTGCGGCCTGTGCATTCACGTGCTCAAGGCGGGCGTGGGAGGAGGAGGCGGTGGCGGTGCGGCCGTTCCTCTACACGGAAGGGTGCATGGAGGAGTCCTTTAGTTCGCGTGTAGCAGGGTCGGTGGCGGCGGCAGCTTCAGCGCCGGCGGAGTGATGGCGGCCGTCGCGGCCCGCGGGCGCGGTCTGGAGTCTGGACGACGCGGGCCGCTCGGCGCTCGGCGCCCACACGACGGGCTTCGGCCATGGGGTTGGGAAGGGCGGAGCCGAAACGGAGCTGAAGAACAGCGGCACACCCCTACCTGGCACGCCAAATGTCGGAATCGGGGCTCCGAGGACCCGAAGAGGTTCGAACACTGGGGTGCGCCGGCTCTCAAACCCTGCTCTCTCTTGCTAACCTACGGCGATGCTTCGGCGTGCTTAAGCTTGGGGGAAGGACAAAGAACGTGGTG
Source organism: Elymus sibiricus (assembly GCA_039707655.1). Classification (NCBI taxonomy): domain Eukaryota; kingdom Viridiplantae; phylum Streptophyta; class Magnoliopsida; order Poales; family Poaceae; genus Elymus; species Elymus sibiricus. The sequence continues at coordinate 134,823,468 of CM077671.1, forward strand.
GCTTAACCAGGTTCGGGCCACCTCGCGGTGTAAAACCGTACTCCTGCTTGTCTGGATTTCTTGGGGATGAGAGTGAATATAGTGGGGGTCGGTCTCTCTACGGTGGCTGCCCCGCTCCTCTTATACTGGCATTGGTCCTCTTCCCTCGATAATATTATTAGGCGGGAAGGGTTGCCACAAGTGCCAGTTTGAAGGGGGACATGACTAGAGCTTATCCTGACAAAAGTACTCTTCGCTTGCAAAAGCCTCCCTTCATAGCGCGCTAGCGGACTCGGTGACGACCTCCGTGCTGGCAAGCCCCCAGCCTTGGCCTACTTACACCAAACGGGAAACCTTTGGGGGCAGCTTTGGGAACCGGCGTGCTGGCCCTGCTCCCTTAACACCAAAGGGGAAACTCTTCTCAGCGAAGCCTCCCACCACTGCTCTAGAGGACACTTGGCAGGGGGCGTGCTGCCCTCGGAACGGGACGGGCTGCGCGACCTTGTTGTACTACCTTTGACTTATGCGCCCCGTGAGGCCCCCGAGGGGCATCCCCGGGAGGCGACCTCGCGAGGGCGTCCTCATGAGGCTGGTTGGGGCACCTCCAGCCAAATGCCTCATGAGGCGGGGGCCCCCACGAAGGCCTGATACGTCTCCGTCGTATCTATAATTTTTGATTGTTTCAAGCCAATATTATATAACTTGCACATACTTTTGGTAACAATTTATATGATTTACTGGACTAACCTATTGATCCAGTGCCCAGTGCCAGTTTCTGTTTGTTGCATGTTTTTTGTTTCGCAGAATATCCATCTCAAACGAAGTCCAAACGCGATAAAAATTGACGGAGATTTTGTTTGGAATATTTCTGAATTTTGAGAAGTGGAATCAACGCAATCGGAGACCCACAGCCCCCACAAGACACCAGTGCGCGGCCAGGGGGGCCAGGCGCGCCCTGGTGGGTTGTGCTCACCTCATATGTCGGTTGGATCTCTCCTTTGGCCTCAAGGAAGCTAATTTTTGGATAAAACTCCCCTCACAATTTCAGCCCGATTGGAGTTACGGATCTTCGGGAATATAAGAAACGGTTTTTGGCCAGAAAACAGGGACGCCAAACAGAAGAGAACAAAGAGGGAGATCCAATCTAGTAGGGGCTCCTGCCCCTCCGCCGCCATGGCGGCCATGGACCAGAGGGGGAACTCCCCTCCCATCTAGGGGGGAGGCCAAGTAAGAAGAAGAAGGAGGGGGGCTCTCCCCCCTCTCTCCCGGTGGCGCCGGAACGCCGCCGGGGCAAGGATCGTGACAGCGATCTACATCAACAATCTTGCTACCATCAACACAAAATTTCTCCCCCTCTATGCAGTGGTGTAACTCTCCTTCTCCCCGCTGTAATCTCTACTTAAATATGGTGCTCAACTCCATATACTATTTACCAATGATATATGGCTATCCTATGATGTTTGAGTAGATCCGCTTTGTCCTATGGGCTAATTGATGATCGTGGTTGGTATGATTGTATATTTTATTATGGTGTTGTCCTACGGTGCCCTCCGTATCGCGCAAACGTGAGGGATCCCCGCTGTAGGGTGTTGCAATGTGTTCATGATTTGCCTATGGTGGGTGGCGTGAGTGACAGAATACACAGACCCGAGTAGGTGGGTTGTTGCATATGGGAGTAAAGAGGACTTGATACTTAATGCTATGGTTGGGTTTTACCTTAATGATCTTTAGTAGTTGTGGATGCTTGCTAGAGTTCCAATCATAAGTGCATATGATCCAAGTAGAGAAAGTATGTTAGCTCATGCCTCTCCCTCATGTAAAATTGCAAGAATGATTACTGGTCTAGTAATCAATTGCCTAGGGACAAATAACCTTCTTGTTTGACAAAAAGCTTTCTACTAAACAACTAACTCTTATTATCTTGCTTTTTACTCGTAGTTTTATTTGCGCTAAGTACTTCTAGTTTTATTCGTGCAAACTATCCTATCACCTACAAAGTAGTTTCATACTTGTTCTAGGTAAAACAAACGTTAAAGTGTGCGTAGAGTTGTATCGATGGTCGATAGAACTTGAGGGAATATTTGTTCTACCTTTAGCTCCTCGTTGGGTTCGACACTCTTACTTATCGAAAAAGGCTACAAACGATCCCCTACACTTGTGGGTTATCAAGACCTTTTTTCTGGCGCCGTTGCCGGGGAGCAATAGCGTGGGGTGAATATTCTCGTGTGTGCTTGTTTGCTGTATCACTAAGTAATTTTTATTTTCTGTTTTAGTTGTTTTATTTTCTGTTATTAATTGTTTTATATCTTTAGTTATGGATATGGAACACGAAATACCAAAAAAATTAGTGGTACTTGCTACTCATGGAGATGGGGAACCTCCTAAAACCCTCGATGCTAGTTATGTGGGACGCGTTAATTACTCCTTTGATAATCCTGAGAAATCCTCATCGAACTTTATAATGGGAGACACGTTAGATCAACGTGAGTACTTTAGGGATTATCGCTTGTCTCAAAAAGGGAAACACTTATGGGATCAAATTAGAATATTGCAATGGTTTGCTTGGGATGCATGCTCGAGATGTGACTTAACTTGTTGCTCTAAGATAGAAGCTCGACACCTTCCCTTTCACTATAAATTCAACGATAATGAAACCTTGGCTTCATATGATAAAGGTATTTATGATTACTATGACGTGAAACGGATAGAAGTATTTGTTGCTTTTAAATGTGCTTATGAAATTGCTTCTTTGCTTGAAAAGTATGATGATGATGTTCCTTACGAATCTGAAATTTTTGCCATACTTAAATATTGCTATGATAATTATGATTGCAATGCTGATATTATTGAATTTGTTGAGAGAATGTCCGCTGCCTTGCAAGAGACTAATATTTTGCAGGGACCTATGGAAGAAGAAGTTGCTGAAATTGTGAGCTCATTAGATGAAAAAGATGAGGAGGAGAGTGAAGAACAAAAGGAGGAAGAGCGGATTAGCTACCCGTGCCCACCTTCTAATGAGAGTAACTCTTCAAGTCATATATTTTTTAATTACCCTTCGCACATACCGAAGGATGAATGCTATGATGATTGCTATGATCCCGTGGATTCATTTGAAATAGCCCTTTTTGATGAACTTGATGCTTGCTATGCTTGTGGCTATGATGCCAATATGAATTATGCTTATGAAGATGAACTTGCTATAGTTCCTTATGTTAAGCATGAAATTGTTGCTATTGCACCCACACATGATAGTCCTATTATCGTTTTGAATTCTCCCAACTACACTATATCGGAGAAGTTTGCTCTTATTAAGGATTACATTGATGGGTTGCGTTTTGCTATTACACATGATGATTTTGATGAATATAAAATGCATGTGCTTGCTGCTCCTACTTGCAATTATTATGAGAGAGGAACCAAATCTTCACCTCTCTATGTTTCCAGTACTATGCAATTGCAAGAAACTGTTTATACTATGCATTGGCCTTTACTTAATGTGCATGAATTGTTCTTGTATGACATGCCGATGCATAGGAAGAGAGTTAGACTTCGTTGTCACATGATATATATCACTTTGTGCTCACTACTAAATTACAAATCATTGCTAATTAAAATTGGCTTTGATATACCTTGGGATCCGGGTGGATCCATTACTTGAGCACTTTATGCCTAGCTTAATGGCTTTAAAGAAAGCGCTGCCAGGGAGACAACCGGAAGTTTTAGAGAGTCATTTTATTATGTTGTGTGCTTTTATATAGTTTCAAAACAAAACAAATATAGAGGGGAACCTAAAACTTCACAGAAGGAAAGGTGAAAGTGAGAGAGATAATGAGCATCGTTGAAGTGGGGGACGTCCTTGAACTTTTGTTCATGCCCATGGAAACTTTATGAATCTTGAATCACGGAAACTTTTCCAACAAAAATAATTATCCCCTTGGACAAATCCATTGTATTATAAATATAATGTGCCAAGATTTGCCTTTAGGATGATTAGATTGCTTGTTGGTATGTGCGGTGTAAAAACAAAAACTTTGGCTGTAGTGCGTGAATTTTCATTTTTTACTGGAATGTCAAAAGTTTCTGAATGTTTTACACAGTATTGCTATACAAAATGTTTAATTTGTCCTAATTGTTCAGAATTTTTGGAGTTACAGAAGTATTGTCAAAGTTCAGATTACTACAGACTGTCCTGTTTAAGACAGATTCTGGTTTTGATGCATTGTTTTGCTTGTTTTGATGAAACTATTGATTTTATCAGTGGTGTAAGCCATAGAAAAGTTATAATACAGCAGGGATAATGCAAATACAAAATGTGAATTTGTTTGCAACAGTACTTAATTAAAGTAGTATTTTGCTTTATTATACTAACGGATCTTACCAATCTTCTGTTAAGTTTTGTGTGGATGAAGTGTTCGAAGATCGAGGAGGTCTCGGTATGAGGAGAAGAAGGAGAGGCGAGAGTTCAAGCTTGGGGATGCCCAAGGCACCCCAAGTAAATAACCAAGGAGACTCAAGCGTCTAAGCTTGGGGATGCCCCTGAAGGCATCCCATCTTTCTTCAACAAGTATCGGTATGTTTTCGGATTCGTTTCATTCATGTGATATGTGCAAATCTTGGAGCGTCTTTTGTGTTTAGTTTTCACCTTTCTTTTATGCACCATGCTGGTATGAGATAGTCCATGGTTGATTTATAGAATGCTCATTGCACTTCACTTATATCTTTTGAGTATGGCTTTATAGAATGCTTCATGTTCTTCACTTATATCATTTGAAGTTTGGATTGCGTATTTCTCTTCACATAGAAAACCGTTATTTGAAGAATGCTCTTTTGCTTCACTTATATTTATTAGAGCATGGTCTTTTGTAGAAAGAATTAAATTCTCTTGCTTCACTTATATCTATTTAGAGAATTGATACGTCTCCAATGTATCTATAATTTATGAAGTATTCATGCCATGTTTACAATAATTCTATATGATTTTGGTATGATTTTATTAGAACTAACCCGGACTGACGCTGTTTTCAGCAGAACTACCATGGTGTCTTTTTTTGTGCTGAAATAAAAGTTCTCGGAATGGGCTGAAAATTTATGGTGTTTTTTTATGGACCAAAAGAGACCCCCGAAGCATTGGAGTTGGGCCAGAAGAGCCACGAGGCCGCCACAAGCCTGCAGGGCGCCCCCCCCCCCTAGGGCACGCCCTCCTAGCTTGTCGCCGCCTCGTGGCCCCCCTCGACGTGAGACCGACGCCAAAAATTCCTATAAATACCAAAAACCCTAGAAACAAACCTAGATCAAAAGTTCCGCCGCCGCAAGTCTCTGTAGCCATGAAAGATCAATCTTGGCCCTCTCCGGCACCCTGCTGGAGGTGGTCACCATCACCGGAGACCATGGAGGAGGCAGACGGAGGGGCCATCATCGCCATGGAGGCCAAGGACCAGAGGGAGAACCTCTCCCCACCCAGGGGGGAGGCCATGGAGGAGGAAGCACAAGGGGGAGACCCTCTCCCCCTCTCTCTCGGTGGCGCAGGGGTGCCATCGGGGGAACCATCACCGCGGTGATCGTCTTCATCAACATCACCTTCTTCATCACCGTCCTCATATCTTTTCAGCGGTCCACTCTCCCGCATCCCGCTATAATCCCCTACTTAAACGTGGTGCTTTATGCCACATATTATGATTCAATGATGTGTTGCCATCCTATGATGTTTTGAGTAGATTTCTTTTGTCCTTTGGGTTGATTGATGATCTAGATTGGTTTGAGTTATATGTTTTACTTTGGTGCTGTCCTATGGTGCCTTCCGTGCCACGCACACATGAAGGATTCCCGCTGTAGGGTGTTGCAATACGTTCATGATTCTCTTTTAGTGGGTTGCTTGAGTGACATAAGCATAAACCCGAGTAGGTGGGTTGTTGCGTATGGGATAAAGGGGACTTGATGCTTTAATGCTATGGTTGGGTTTTACCTTAATGATCTTTAGTAGTTGCGGATGCTTGCTAGAGTTCCAATCATAAGTGCATATGATACAAGTAGAGAAAGTATGTTAGCTTATGCCTCTCCCTCATATAAAATTGCAATAATGATTACCGATCTTGTTAACAATTGCCTAGGACAATTCCTCACACCGACCCATCATTATTCCACACTCGCTGTTTGTAATATATTGTAATATATTCTAACTTTATGATATTAGCACCTATTTTTATATTCTAGTTCTCCGATATCATGCAAAGCTATTCTCTCCATACCCACAACGTAGTTTTATTTCTCGTTTCTAGTTGGAAGCAAACGTTTGGCGTACGTAGAGTCGTATTAGTGGCAGATAGGACTTGAGAGAATATTAATCTTACCTTTAGCTCCTTGTGGGTTCGACACTCCATACTTATCACTTCCACCTTTGGAAATTGCTACGATGATTCCTTGCACTTGGGGATTATCAAGAGTCAACAGGAATTGGTCATTCACATGGTTAGTCATAAAATCCTACATAAAACTTAGGGATCACTGAATATGATATGTTTGATTCCTTGCAATAGTTTTGCGATATAGAGATGATAATATGTGGGAGGTACTAGTGGATGATCGTGTTTAGTAAGATATTGGTGTTAAGGTTTGTGATTCCCGAAGCATGCACGTATAGTCTGCCGTTATGCTAGGAAATTGGAGCACAATTTATCCTTGATTGTCTATCTTTGTGTGACGGTCGGGGGCACGCGATGGTTAACTCCTACCAACCTCCCCCCTAGGAGCATGCGTAGTAATACTTTGCTTTGAGAGAGCTAATAAAACTTTTGCAATAAGTATGTGAGTTCTTTATGACTAATGTGAGTCCATGGATTATACGCACTCTTACCTTTCCGCAATTTTGCTAGCCTCTACGGTACCGTGCATTGCCCTTTCTCACCTCGAGAGTCGGTGCAAACTTCGCCGGTGCATCCAAACCCCGTGATATGATACGCTCTATCACACATAAGCCTTATTATATCTTCCTCAAAACAGCCACCATACCTACCTATTATGGCATTTCCATAGCCATTCCGAGATATATTGCCATGCAACTTCCACCGCCTCCGTTTTGATGACTTGAGCATTCATTGTCATATTGCATTACATGATCGTAAGATAGCTAGCATGATGTTTTCATGGCTTGTTCGTTTTTTGATATCTTTGCTACGCTAGATCATTGCATTCATATAGGGTCATACTTTGTTCTACTATCGTTGTAGTATTGAGTTGTAAGTAAATAGAAGTGTGATGATCATCATTATTCATTATTAGAGCATGCCCCAGTGATGAAAGGATGATGGAAACTATGATTCCCCCACAAGTCGGGATGAGGCTCCGGACAAAGAAAGAAAAAAAAGAAAAAGAAAAAAAAGAAAAAAAGGAAAAAAATGAAAGAAGTAGAAGGGGCATGCTAATTCCACACTGGTGCTCAAAGTAGCACCATGTTTTTCATATAGAGAGTCGCCTGTGTTGTCACTTTCATATACTAGTGGGAATTTTTCATATAGTTAGATGCATACCCACTTAGTTTTCATATTGAGCTTTCATACACTTAAAGCTCTTAGTGCATCCATTGCATGGCAATCCCTACTCCTCGCATTGATATCTATTGATGGGCATCTCCATAGCCCGTTGATACGCTGACTTGGTGCGAGACTTTCTTCTCTACTTTTACCCCTTTGAAACCTACCACCATATTCTATTCCACCCATAGTGCTATATCCATGGCTTGCGCTCATGTATTGCGTGAGAGTTGAAAATGCTGAAGCGCGTTAAAAAGTATGAACCAATTGCTTGGCTGACACCGGGGTAGTACATGATTTATCCTTTGTGTTAAGAAGACAGAGCATGACAAGGCTATATGATTTTGTAGGGATAGCGTTCTTTAGCCTTGATATTTTGAAAGACATGATTGTTTGTTGGGATGCCTGAATATTAATGTCTTTATGTCAAAACTAGACTATTGCTTTGAATCACTTGTGTCTTAATATTCATGCCATGATTAGATATATGATCAAGATTATGCTAGGTAGCATTCCACATCAAAAATTATCTTTTTTATCATTTACCTGCTCGAGGACGAGCAGGAATTAAGCTTGGGGATGCTGATACGTCTCCATCGTATCTATAATTTTTGATTGTTTCATGCCAATATTATATAACTTTCACATACTTTTGGCAACAATTTATATGATTTATTGGACTAACCTATTGATCCAGTGTCCAGTGCCAGTTCCTGTTTGTTGCATATTTTTTGATTCGCAGAATATCCATATCAAACGAAGTCGGAACGCGATAAAAAGTGACGGAGATTTTTTTTGGAATATTTGTGAATTTTGAGAAGTGGAATCAACACAATCGGAGGCCCACAGCCGCCACAAGACACCAGGGCGCGGCCAGGGGGCTTAGGCGCGCCCTGGTGGGTTGTGCTCACCTCGAATGTCGGTTGGAGCTCTCCTTTCGCCGCAAGGAAGCTAATTTTTTTGATAAAAATCCCCTCAAAATTTCAGCCCGATCGGAGTTACGGATCTCCGGGAATATAAGAAACGGTTCTCGGCTAGAAAACAAGAACGAGAAACATAAGAGAACAAGGAGGGAGATCCAATGTAGGAGGGGCTCCTGCCCCTCCGCCGCCATGGCGGCCATGGACCAGAGGGGGAACTCTCCTCCCATCTAGTGGGGAGGCCAAGGAAGAAGAATAGGGAGGGGGGCTCTCTCCCCCTCTCTCTCGGTGGCGCCGGAACACCACCGGGGCAAGGATCGTGACGGCGATCTACATCAACAATCTTGCTACCATCAACACCAACTTTCTCCCCCTCTATGCAGCGGTGTAACTCTCCTTCTCCCCGCTGTAATCTCTACTTAAACATGGTGCTCAACTCCATATACTATTTACCAATGATATATGGCTATCCTATGATGTTTGGGTAGATCCGCTTTGTCCTATGGGCTAATTGATGATCGTGGTTGGTATGATTGTATATTTTATTATGGTGCTGTCCTACGGTGCCCTCCGTCTCGCGCAAACGTGAGGCATCCCTGCTGTAGGGTGTTGCAATGTGTTCATGATTTGCCTATGGTGGGTGGCGTGAGTGACAGAATACACAGACCCGAGTAGGTGGGTTGTTGCATATGATAGTAAAGAGGACTTGATACTTAATGCTATGGTTGGGTTTTACCTTAATGATATTTAGTAGTTGCAGATGCTTGCTAGAGTTCCAATCATAAGTGCATATGATCCAAGTAGAGAAAGTATGTTAGCTCATGCCTCTCCCTCATGTAAAATTGCAAGAATGATTACCGGTCTAGTTATCAATTGCCTAGGGACAAATAACCTTCTTGTTTGACAAAAAGCTTTCTACTAAACAACTAACTCTTATTATCTTGCTTTTTTACTCATAGTTTTATTCGCGCTAAGTACTTCTAGTTTTATTCATGTAAACTATCCTATCACCTACAAAGTAGTTTCATACTTGTTCTAGGTAAAGCAAACGTTAAAGTGTGCGTAGAGTTGTATCGGTGGTCGATAGAACTTGAGGGAATATTTGTTATACCTTTAGCTCCTCGTTGGGTTCGACACTCTTACCTATCGAAAAAGGCTTCAAACGATCCCCTACACTTGTGGGTTATCAAGGCCTTCCCCACAACACCTCACAACGGGCCACGCTGGGCCCAAGCCCCGCGTCGTGACATGGGCCTCAGGCAGATGGGCATGGGTACCCCCTGTCCCAGTGGCTCGAAAGCGGAAATGTACTCTAGGCTTGCTCTCATCACAAATGAGATTGCCGGCTTAGGAAGTGAAGAGATGACCGACAAATTCATCATTAAGAAAATCCTTAGAGCCTTGGATGGAAAGCACGACACCATGTGCACATTGATCCAAATGATGCCAAACTACAAAGATCTCAAGCCTACGGAAGTCATTGGAAGGATTGTAGCTCATGAAATGTCACTCAAGGACAAAGAAGAGCTTCACACCAAGTCAAGCGGTGCATACAAAGCTACAAGTGACACTCCTGCTACCTCAAGTGACAACCTTGTTACCAATGAAGAGATAAGCCTAATGGTCAAGAAGTTAAACAAATTCTACAAGAACACATGCAAAGAGAGAAGCTCCAACTCAAAATATGAAGAGAAGTGCTCTTCTAGTCGTGACCGAAATTAAAACAATTGTGGATGACCCAGACACTTTTCCAATGACTGTGCGGCCCCCCACAAGAGAAGAGAAGAGTCACCTAGAAAAAGAATCCCAAGAGATGAGTCACCTCATAGAGAGAGAAGGAGTAGAGAAGATTGCTATGAAAGAAAACCTTCCTGGAGAAGCAAGGACTCGGACAAGATAGACAAATACACCAGGAGCTACACAAGAAGAAGACTTCAAGCTCCTGTTGGTGAATGGGTTTCCGGCCCCGATTCCGACAACCAATCCAAGAGAAGCGACCACTCCAACTCCGACTATAGTGAAGATGAAGGTGTTGCCGGACTAGCACTCGTATCCTCCAATTCCTATGATATATTTGACTCACCAAATGAATGAAGTGGAAGTTGCTTCATGCCTAAGTTCCCAAGGTATCACACCCCAAATAGATTGATTTTAATAGTGATGAGGATGACTTACTAGGAGATGATGACTTACTCTTTGGTAAAACTAGTGATGTTAGTCAAAATGAACTTGATAAAAATCATGCTAGTTAAGATAAGTCATGTGATGATGATAAGAAGGAGATTGAGCATCTAACTAAAGAACTAAACACTCTTAAGTTAGCTCATGAATATACTCAAGAAGATCATAGAGAGCTTGTAAGAACTCATGAGAAGCTATGCTCCGAGAAGCTAAAATTAGAGCAATAGCATGAGTTTCTTAAAGCTATCAATGACGATTTTCGAAAGAAGAGTTCTTCTTATGTTGCCAAATGACTACTCTTGTCTACATTTGTGTCACAAGTTAAATCTAAGCAAACTAGTAACAAAGGCAAGAAAAGTTCTTCATCTAGCAACAACAAAACTAATGCTAAATCCAATGATGTTTTTCCAAGTAGTTATATTGATTCCACTAATGATCCTCTTAGCCAAGTTATACTTGAGCAAGAAAACGATTTACTGAAAGGAATTACAAAAAAAGGTGTCTACAAGAGTCTTGTCGGAAGTAAGCAATTTGAGGAGATTGTGCGCAAGCAAGGATGGCAGCGGAAGAACCAAGGTATTGGTTATGAACGAAAGTTCAATGCCAATGGGTTTGAATGAGAAGAAGGTCAATACCCCAAGACGAAGTTTGTTCCCCAAAAGGAGAAGTATGATCCTACTCTCTCTAAGGGAACGAAAGCTCAAGATGATCCTCCACCACAAGACCACAAGCTCAAGGGCAAAGACAAGCTTCAAGAGGAGATTGACTCATTCGAAGAAGAATCACAAGCCATGGTCAAGTGGGTTCCCGAAGCTACTACAATCTCTACTTCATCAAGTGCTACTTCAACTCCAAGGATCCCCATCAAACTGATGTGGGTCCCCAAGAAGAAGAACTAGACAAGTTCTTGAGGATTGACTCCGCCAACAAATTGACTCACATTCATTATTGGCAAAAACTAATGCAATCAACTCCAACCTCATGCAATAGTTCAAGGAGTCAGAAATCCCTCATTGATAAGCAAGGGACAAGGTAAATAATGAATCAATGGACATCATCTTACATGCGTTTCACTCCATGTCCAAAAATATCCTTGTATTTGTTCCTTGTGTGGGACTAACACATGTAGGTGAGAAGAGTACAAAACAACAAGGATAGCTCCCAATTCAAGATGATCTTCATCAACTATGAGCATCCACTACTACAACACCTACATGAAGTCTTCAACGACAAAACCCAAAGTTAGTTTGTCCCTCTTAGGGGGGATGTCACATCAAGGGGGAGCTTTACTCTAAGACTTGAGTCAAAGCATCTCATAAGATGTGAACACATTAGAAGCTTCCTGTAAAAGTGGCAACCCCACTTGTTCTTAAACGATGAGTATGACCTATGATCAAGTATTCTTGCTTCGCTCCTAAGTCAATATACTCAAATATAGATGACTCCATCATCGCCAAAGTGCTTGGTAGATACTAGAGTGGTTTTGCATGTTTTTCATGCTTTATTTGACATCTTATTGTGGAAGCATGTTGGTATGCATATTTTTGTTCATTCGAGGACATCCAATTGTTTTTCTTTGGATTTCGTTTTTCTGGCCAATTGGATGTACAAGAATGCCTAAGTACCCCCTCTAGCTATCTATGCTTTCTCATCTCAAATTCTATTCATGCTTCATCACAAAATTTGAGCAAGCACTTTTCAGATCCTCTAGGTAAGGAGCACTTGGAGTTTCCATTTCGACAAGGGCTAACTTCCAAAACATCCCAAGTGTCTCTCGGTGTGACCAACTCTCAAATCTCAGTCCCACCGAAGCACTAGGGTTGATCTAGATTTTCAATCTCGGTACCACCGATATCAAAGTCTCGGCATCACCGAGTTGCTCTATCTATAGGAAGTTACGCATCTTGGTGGAACCGAAATTTTGGCTCGGTGTCACCGACAGCAGGTGGGTATATATATCTCCGCGGGTCCCTACTTTGAAATCTCACTTCAAACGAAAGCCCCTCACCCCACTGCTGCCGCCACCTACGTCTCCAGACGATCTCCATTGCCTCGCGTGCGCCCTCGCCGCAGGAGTCCATCGCCATCAACGGAATCGTCTCCGCCGTTGCCACCGTCGTGAAGTTTTCACCAAGTTATGGTAAAACTTTGACCCCTTTTGTGGTCCAACCTCTGATTCATGCGCATTAGGACTTATTCCTCTTCTAGCCACAGTTTGCAATGTTTCTATCAACGAGAAAATTCCTTAGAAATAGACGATCAAGAAAATTTAGGTTTAGGTTTCTGCCGTATGCGTTTCGGAGTCACCGAGTCGAAACTAATCGGCGTCACCGATGTGGGTTTCCCACAGCCCAAAGGGCTTCTCGGTGAAACCGAAAGTTCCTATTGGTGCTACCTATTTGGGGTTTTAGGGTTTCTGAGCACATCTTCTGTGAGATCGAGCCACTCTTCGGTGAAACCAAAATGAGTCACCAAGTTTCTGTTAACGAAGTTTGTTGCCTTGGAAGCTCCAAAATTTGGAACTCGGTGGAACCGAATCTCACACAGTGGAAATCTAAAACTAATATTTTGAGTTCAAATTTGCAAAAATGTCTGAATTTTGTGATGCTCATCTTTTCCACTCCTCTATATCTAATTCACAGAGTCAAAGCTCAGTCATGTCAGGATCAGATGACAGTCAAAATGATTTGAGAGAGCCCAGTGCAGACACTGATGCAAGTACTAGTTTAGAGGCTAGTTCTGAGGACCCTGGCACCCCTAGTTCACATGGCTTGCCCAAGGCAGACACCAGGGCCAGAAAGAATAAGAACTCAGATGAGGAGGATGAAGATTTCATTCCTGAGGATGCCACATCAAAGAGAAAACCTGTCAGAAAGGAGTATGCCACCGCTGATGCTATGAGATCTCTTGATTCAGCTAAGGGTGTTAAGTCCCCTAATACTTCTAAGCAAGAAAAGACTTTGGCCAAGAGGTCAGGGAAAAATAGAGAAAGGAAGAGGACCATCCGTGTGGTAGGAGGCCAACCTCCATGTATGAAGACCCAGCTGAGCATGAGGAAGAGGAAGAGGACGAACCTGCTAACCCTCCTCCTTCCAGGCAAAGGAAGCTAGTGAAGGATGCTATGCCTAGCAAGTCTGCTTCAAAGGCAAAGCCCACTACTCCCAAGGCCAAGCCAGCTGCCTCCAACCCAAGAGGACAACCAGAGATGTGCGTGCTGCTGAGAAGAACAAGGGTTCTACCTCCAGAGATGCAGCAGAGGAAGAAGAAGATGTTGTTGTTTTGAGGAAACTTAGAACTCATCTGCCAGACCACAACAATGTTCATCCAGTGGCAGAAAACATGAAGGAGAGGAACGATCAAGGTCTCAGGAAGTGGAGAGTCAATGATCTATATGCTACAAGGAGAAGGACTGTTGTTGATGGTCCCTTTCAGACTAAGGAGTAGCAGGACTTTTATGAGACTATTTTGCTAGACAAGAGCCCAGCTGTCAGCCACATGAGATATGTTGATTGGAAGTTCATCAAATCTAATGAAGACTACTTCCCTCATGTCCAAGAAAATTTCAAGGCCATTGATATTGATAAGTTTGCTGGCAGAGAGATGACTGCCTGGAATGACGAGATGATCATGCAAGTCTATTCCACTACTCATTTTTATCCTGATGGGAAGATTTTATGGATGACTGAAGGCACCACATACCAGTCAATAGTTGATGAGTGGACTACCATCTTAGGAGCCCCAAAGGTGCAAGAAGGTGACCTTGATGTGTACACTGAGGCCAAAATGAATCACAACTCCATGGCCAACATGTACAACCCCATTCCCAGGGTGTATGTGAAGACACATAAGCTTGGCTCAGTTTACTTGTTGCAAGCAGGACTTACCACCTCCAACACTCTTTTGAGGCATACTTTGATGCCCAAGTAAGGAGATGACAAGATGATACGTGGTTATTCCATCAACATGCTACATCATGTGGATAGCCATACCAGGATCATATTGATGGATCTCATTGTTGAGACCATCAAGAAGACTGCTACTGACCAGAAAAGGTCCTGTGGATATGCTCCCTATATTCAGATGCTTATCAACTCCAAGGTTGGAAAGAGCCAATATATACTTGATCAACCACACCTGCACCTACAGCCAGATTTTGAGGACAATGTCGTGGTGATGGATCCAAGTCATCCCACTTCAACTACTGCACAAGCAAAGATTGAGGAAGAGGCCAGTGCAGAAGCAGCTAGAGCCACTAGTGCTCAAATGCCAAGGACCAAGAGTGACCAAATGACATATCTTATTAGCACTATCCAAGGGATAGAGAAGAACGTGAGCGAGGTTTTGAAGAACCAAAAGAGCCTTGGGAGGATCGTGGAAACCAAGTTTCATGACTTGGATATCAAGGTGACTGAGCTGACTACTACAGTTGATACTTTGTAGAAGGAGGTAGATGAAGTGCCTACCCCCAGCTCCAGTGATGATGATGACATCCTCCACTCCAGACTCACACTCAGTTCAGGACTCAGGTCAGATCATCTATAGTCCCAGTTCCAGAGATGAGACCCACTTCATCAACACCTGCATCAACTCCCTCAGCACCTTTAGCACCTCCCGTGTCTACTCCACCACCTCAGAGGACTTCAGCAGAAGCATTCGTGGATGTTCTTCTCTCGACTCCTTCCACGACCACGGGAGATAATTCACTGTCTCGTGGAGGAGATCATGCCCAGAGTGACGCTTAGCTCTTTAGCTTCGAGCTTTTTGGTAACTTGTTGCCAAAAGGGGAGAAGTGGCATAGATCATAGGGCTTCGAGAGAGAGAGAGAGTGTGTTGCATTTTGGTTGCTCTTCTTGTTTCTAAAACATTTGGTCTATCGTGTGTTTGTCTAAAAACTTCGTTGTGTTTGATCGTACACTTAATGATTGGTACTACTATTTCCTATATTTGTGGTATCTATATGATGATCATTCACTCATGATTGGTGTTATGTGTATTATAATCCATTCATATTATTTATGCGCACCACCAAGATGTATGTGACATGGAAGAGTTACCCATGATCCTAATCGATTGTGCATTTGCATTCAAACACAAATTTAAAAATAGTGCACAAATTTAGGGGGAGCTCTTGCTTATCACATACTTCTCAAAGCAACGATGCTATTCATTGTTTATATCCCTATCGAAGCTTTGATATATATGTTTTCATCAATTACCAAAAAGGGCGAGATTGAAAGCACAACTTCTCCGTAGGTGGTTTTGGTAATTAATAACAACATATATTTCATTGGACTAATCATCCTATCAAGCATATTTAAGGAAAAGTTCCATGAATGGATTGGCAAAGGATTGTGAGAAGATCCCCTAGATGCATGGAACATCAAATGGAAAGAAGCTTCAAGAATCTACATTTTGCATTTTGTAAGAAATCACATTTGAGTCCATAGGAAAACCAATACTATTAAAAGGGGATGGTGTATCTATGATGCTCTGGTTGCAAAAGTGCTTAGAGTTAGTGTCGGTGCACTATGACAGGGGTATCCAGTGCCCCTAACTAATGCACAGGCAGTAGTAGCAAAGCCCGTTGGGAAAGATACCACGCCACCAGGCAAAAATTCAAGACCAGACTCCGGCAGCAACGATCTGCAGGAAGCCAAGCAAACACCGGCAAGACCAACGCAATGGCCCAGGAGGTGCCCAAAATGCGCCAGCCATGCCCCCGGAGCCTGTCGGGGACCGAGGCGCGCACATCCCAGGAAGACCCGGCAAGCCATCCCCCGGCAGGCGCGATCGGACCAGCCACCGCTCCACCGCATCACTACGCCAGTCACTTGTCGATGCGGTGTCGAAGCCTCAAGCGGCTAAGTAGCTCTCGCTAAGCACGTGGCAAAGCACCGGAAGGCAGATTATACCCAGTTGACACCCGTCCAGCGGTGTGTCAAGACCCTAAGCAACAGCCAGATAGGCGGTGGCAAGAGCTTGCCGGGGATGCACCCCCGAGCGCCACCTAGTCTAGTAATCATGGTATTTTGTCCTAAATGCCAGAGTTAGGTATGATAGCTCTACTAAGCTATCTAATCGATAGATAATGACTGTTTTGCCATTGTTGTTGCCCCTTGCACTATAAAAGGAGGCCCAAGGCAACCTAGCTCAAGATTCAGACCTTTGGACACTTGTACTCGCGTAGTAGCTCACCCCGACAGCAACCCTTGCCCGGGTTAAGCGTTGCGTGTTCTTCGTGTTCCTTCGATCAATCCACCAAAAGCAGGTGTAGGGTTTTATGCTTCACAGCGGCCCGAACCTGGGTAAAAATGCCAGCGTCCTAATCGTCGCACTGTCTCATGGTCTCCGCTCTTTGTGCAACGTGACCCCCCCTTATTGAACCACAAGGGGCCTCTGATCCCATAGGTGATCGCGAGCATCCGTGCCCCGACATCTTTGGCATGCCAGGTAGGGGGCATGCATCATTTGCGTGAACCCGAGTTCGTGAACAGCGAGTCGATCTTCATCGTCACCTTCTTCACCCATGGTTCCCAAGAAGAAGCTCGCCACGGCCACGCATCCCTCCACTTCAAAGGCTCCCTCACATGCAGCCGCAGGCATAGCAGGCATTGCGGCGGCTGCGAGTGAGGAAGGCGTCGTGGGCGACACGGCTGGTGCAGGCGGTGCCACCGGCGTGTCCCCCGCAGCCGAGGTTGGAGCCAGGAACGCCGGAGAGGAGCAACGGCAACAACGCCCTGGCGAACGCGCCCCTGGTGCGGCGGGCAGAGGGGACGACCAATAACCGCCTCCCCGTCACGCGGATGGCCATGGTCATCACGGCGGTGCACATTCTGGAGCAAGCCACGACCCCCCATCTGCACCCGTCACTAGCGCGGCTACTGGACGCACGCCCCGTCCAGAACAAGATGGAGCGCAGAGCAGAGTCGTGAACCCACGAACTCGGCCTCCCCCACGTCAGACCGCCCCAGCGAGCGGCGCACGGCGTCAAGAACGAGGCGACGCCCCTCTTGGTTCCACCAGGAGCCGGGCAACGTCACGGTCTGCGTCTTTCGCCATGCCGGACACGGCGTCGGAAGCAATGGCACGAGCCCAGCTTCTGCTTAACTTCCCGCCGGCGGCTGACAAGATGGATGAGTGGAGAGATACCATCCAGAGTTTGATATCTTTTGCCGAAGCCAATAAATCTCAGCATGCAGAGCCATCGCGGCACGCGCGTATGGCTACGACGGCCCGGGTCGGCGATCTTGTCGAGGGGGGGGGCACACCAACGGTGCAGTCCCCTCCGCGACAGCAAACCGAGGAGCAGCCGCGGCGAGCTTCACATGCTGACGAGTTCGACGAGGCATCCATGGCTTAGTCTGGCCCGCGCGATCGCCAGGCCCAGCGGCGTGTCCTGGAGGATCCGCGGAAGGAAGATGCGCACGTCACCATCGAGCGGCATCGAGAAGCACACCGTCAGTCTGACAGGCGCAATGGCCCAGGTGCTGGCGAACCTGCGCCCAGTGTTGGTGGGTACCTGCCTTACGAGGTTGGGTTCCCTGCCATCACTCGCAAGCTGCGGCAGGTCCGCTGGCCATCGGCTCGAGCTTTCAAACCAGAGTTGACGGAGAAGTATGACAGGAAGCTAAACCCGGCGGAATTTCTAGGCATCTACACGATCGCCGTCCAAGCCGCTGGAGGAAGGGATGAGAAGGTGCTTGCCAACTATTTCCCTTTGGCACTCAAGCCAAATGTGAGATCGTGGCTGATGCACCTGCCGGAAAACTCTATCTCATCCTGGGCTGATCTGTGCAACGAGTTCGTCGGCGCCTTCACAGGCGGCCATCAGGAGCCAGGACAGCCCAACGAAGGAGAGACTTTGCGGAAATACATCCAGAGATTCAGTCGAGTGCACCACAACATCCCAGAAATACACCCCGCTGCTGTGATTGCCGCGTTCCATTCGAACGTGCGTAACAGGAGGATGCGGCCCAAGATGAATGTGAAACTCCCCAAGACTGTCAATGAGCTGTACACAATGGTGGACAAGTGTGCTCATGCTGAGGAAGGAAGGCGACTCCCCGGAGAGGAGGCTGGCATCGAAGTCGACTCAGACGACAGCGACGACACCCCCGGCTCGACAGGGAGGAACCGAAAGCGCAACAAGAAGCGCAACAGAAACGCCGTGTTGGCTTTGGAGAGCTCTGGTAATCTCGCTGCCGGCAAGAAGGCCAAGGCTGAGACCCCCGGCAAGGAAGCTGCCGCGTGCGCTGATTGCCGGGAGGCCGCAGCAGCAGAAAAAATTGGGAAGTCCAATGGGCCGTACTGCAAGATCCACCGCACCAAGGGCCACGATCTCCAAGAGTGCCGCCAAGTTGAGCAGCTTGTCGAGAAGCAGAAGGCGGAGTATGAGAAGCGTTACAAAGAAAAGGGCCAAGACGCTGCTGCCGGGAAGGGCCGTGGCAGCAGGG
The DNA here is from genome assembly GCA_039707655.1 of Elymus sibiricus. Lineage (NCBI taxonomy): Eukaryota > Viridiplantae > Streptophyta > Magnoliopsida > Poales > Poaceae > Elymus > Elymus sibiricus. Next base: position 134,842,527 of record CM077671.1, read on the forward strand.
GGGCCACCGCGGCAAGGCCCCGCAGCAGAAGGAAAGGCCAGCCAGAGGCCATGAGATGAAAGAAACAGAGGATATGAGTGAGGATGAGGATGACGAGGAGGATTCCAGTGATCGAGAATTCCAGAGAGCAACCGAAGCCATGTGTGTTGATGGGGGAGCATCTTTGCACTCTTCTCACCGGCAGCTCAAGCAATGGACGCGTGAGGTCAACGCTGTGGAACCTGCTGCAGAGTCCAAAAGGCCGCTTAGATGGTCCCGCACGCCTATCATCTATGATGAAGAGGACCATCCTGATCGCACCACTGCGGTCGGATGTTTGCCGTTGTTGGTTTCTCCAACAATCCGCAACCTCAAGATCACCAAGATGTTAGTTGACGGTGGGTTAGGATTGAACTTAATCTCTCCCAGGGTGGTCGAGAGGTTACAAATCCCCGATGAAGAGCTCAAAGCTACGGGTACTTTCCAAGGAGTTAACCCCGGCAGGAGCCGACCTAAGGGAAAGATCACTTTGCCTGTGACGTTTGGCGGGGAATTAAACTACCGAACCGAGAAGGTGGTGTTCGATGTGGTAGAGCTTCCCCTACCTTACAACGGAATTCTTGGTCGCCCAGCCCTGGTGAAGTTCATGGCAGCATCCCACTATGCTTACAACACTTTGAAGATGCCAGGACCCATTGGAATCATCTCTGTCCCTTCCGACAAGAAGGATGCAGTCATATGCGTGGATAAGATATACCGAGATGCAGTAGCAGCTGAGTTCGCGGAAGCGCCAGCTCCCGCCAAGGAGCCAAGGAAAGAGAGAAAATCTAGTAGGGACGCCGGCCAGGACTCCGGGAAGCGCGCCTCTTCGGAGTGTGCTGCGCCCGTCAAGGATCTGCCGGAGAGTTCCACTAGCAAGAAAGCCAAGGTCACCTATCCTAAGATGAAGAAGATCCTGGCAGGGCAGGAGGGCGTTGGTGGCACATTCACCATCAACGCCACCCTTACGAAAAAAATAGGAAAGCGCACTCGTTGCCTTCCTGCGGGCGAATGTCGATGTGTTTGCCTGGCAACCATCTGACATCCCCGGTGTTCCCAGGGAGGTAATCGAGCACCACCTTGCTGTCTGCCCCCACGCCAGGCCCGTCAAACAAAAGGTTAGGAAGCAAGCCTTGGAGCGGCATCAGTTCATCGCCGAAGAGATCAGAAAACTTGAAGCGGCTAGTTTGGTCAGAGGAGTGTTGCACCCAACTTGGTTAGCAACCCAGTGGTGGTGCACAGGGCAAATGGGAAATGGAGGCTCTGCATAGATTTCACTAACCTAAACAAAGCATGCCCGAAGGTGTGGCGCCCCGCCTGATTACCACTGTAGCCAGACGGTCGCCGCGCATACCAGCCCAGGAAATCACTCTGGCATGCGCGTTTACAACAAGTATCATGAACACATGCATTTCTATTAATGGATATATAAGTCTTACATGATCTATTGCAAGAGTGATGGCAGCGGAAAGGCTCTATCTAGGGCAGCATGGTCTTGGTGCGGCTCTAATCCACAGGGATCTGACTGGGTTACTCCCCTAGCCCGCGAACACTCTGGCTCCTCGACGACGGGCAACGGATCCTTATGTGAACCTGGCCATGTTAAAGGCCGCTGAGTACTTTTGAATGTACTCGCAAGCAAACCAAACTAACATATACACCAAGAAAAGCAATCCATGGCATTCAAGCATGCATTTGTTATTAGAGCAACATTAATTATCAAGGCATAGCATATCTATCTAGCAAAATTAATTATCATGTTGTAACAGGATTATCCAGTGTGATACTACTAGAGTAAAGTAAAGCATGGCAAGTAAATGATCCATACTCCGAACATTCTCAGGATCCAATCCAACTCTTAACCAGATCCAGCTTACTCTCTTCCGGGTTGCCTTACAACCCTCAGAACATCCATGATCCACTGAGTACTTCAGGGCATAAGACAAGTTCTTCCATCATTATTATCATTGTTACGGTTGACCACCTAGCGAGGCCTAGACGGACTGTCCAATACCGTGGACATGGCTATTCGAATAGATTTGTACACTCCGCAGAGGTTGCGCACTTTACCCACACCATGGAGCACCTGCCCTCGCGATCCCATTCGGGTGGACCAGTGTTGCTCCAACGAAACCTGCCTAACCCGTGACTCCTCCACCGTACCACCGGCAATCATTCTCCCCCGGAGTCAAGCCTTGGGTGGCCCCTGTGTCACCCCGTGACACCTGCCACCGTCGTGGCCAACTAAACTGTCCCAAACGGGGACGCCGGCAAATAACTCAACTGGGCTCACAAGGTTATCGCCGCCTACCGGGCCAGGGCAGCGCGCGTGCATAACCTTCCCTGTCGGGCGGTACCGGTAAAAGAGCACGCGATCAGACCGAGTCAAGGCCGTCCCATACCGGCAAGTGTGGTTGCACGGATAAGTCCGGACAGGTGACTCTAGATCAACCGGCTAGGTTTCACTTAGCCAACATGGCGGTTTATCACAATAACTTGAGATGGCATCAGCTAGGCATTAAATCAGTTTACTTTGAATTATTATATAGCAGGTAAATGAAAGTGAGGTAAACAATAAGTGCAATCTAGCAGAAGTTTAATTATTTCTATCACAGGCATAATCATTAATTAAACACGCAAGAATAACACAGAGCAATTCTTTAGGGCATATATCAGATGGTCGGCTTGCCTGGGGTCGAAGAATACTCCGGGAGAAGTGCGGAGAGTCCGCGGAAAGGATCGCCGGAAACCGTTCTCTCCCGGAGAGGGCTGATAGAAGGGCAAGGGCAAAATGGTCATTTTAACAGTGTGAAAACATTATGAAAATGATACCATCGGGATGGGCTTGACGGACTGAAGACGTGGGCGTTGGTTTTACCTCCATCGGAGTTGCGAGGAAGAAGTTACAAGGGTTTTTCTGTCAGGGACCTATTTGTCAAAAGAATATTTCAACCGGGGTCCCTGGCAGCTCAGCGGGTCGCGCACTTAACTGGAATATGCCTCCCAATGGGGAAAACGTATTTCCCGCCGTGGCGTCTCCACTTATCCAACGTGGCCTGCCTCCAGTCGCCGACAGGTGGGTCCCGACCCCACCTGTCAGGTCCTCTCTCTCCTACTTCCATCTCCTTCTTCCTCCTCTCCACTTCTCCCCGACGCAGCGCCAGAGGCCTACGGCTCCGGTGGCCGGCGAAGCTCCGGTGAGCCCTTGGGGCGGGCGAGGCCACAGACGCGGTCGTCGAAGAGCGCCGCATCCGGTGGTGGGTAGCACGGACCGCGGGGATGGCTGGGAGTGCGGCAACACGGGAAGGCAGAGGGCGGCGGCTCCGGCCGATGCGGATGCTCCAGTGGCCGTGGGCTTGCGGGAATAGAGGGAATGGATGCAGGGCTTCCCGGCGAGCTCGTGGGTGCCCGCAGTGGAGGCGGGGGTGGCCTAGGTGCCGCGAATTCATGCGAGGCCGAGCGGCGGCCATGGCGGCCATGGGGCAGAATTAGGCACCGAGGCTCGCTCCACTGAGCTAGGGAAGAGTGGGGAGGGTGAGGAGGCTGCCGCAGGGGTGGTGTGGTGCTCGGGGAGGGGCTCGGGGGTGGCTTTTATAGCCGGGCAAGCTCGCCGGATAAGCCCGGCCACGGCGGTGAGCTTATCCGCGCACTGGAGCTTGGGGGGGGACGTGGCTGGCGGTTTGCGGCGACGAGAGGCTTCGTGCAGGGTGGAGAGACCTCGTGCGCGCTCGAGAGAGCTCGGAAGAGGAAGAAGACAGAGAGGAACGCGACGACGGCGAGTCACGGGCGGGACAGTGCCGCGGCGGCGACTGCCGTGGCGCGAGGAGAAGGAGATAGGAGGTGGAGAAGGGTCCAGAGCAGAGACGTGGATGCTGCGGAGCCGCTAGACACACCGGGACAAACCGGGGACGGCCGGGGGCGACCGCACGAAGCTCACAGAGAACAGAGCGTCGTTCCTGTGTGGCCATTGTGTGGTCACCACGTGCATGGCTTGCTCTGGAAGGCTCCTGCCTGTCCAAGCTTGTCCAACAAGCTCCTTGATGCTCAAATAGATGATAGAGGTAGCTGGAACCATCTAGGTAGAGCTGAGATGAGAGAAAATTGCTGAAGAAGTTTCTGACAGCAAAGTGTTTGACATGTGGTGTGGCCACCACAGTGCTGCTCTTGGCCTGGTCTTTGGCAGAGGTTAAACATACACTAGGGTGAACATGATTACAAAGTTTCAACACAAATGGATAACTCCAGATGGTACTTCCTTTGTAATCATGCACTCTGGCCAAAAATGGAGATGATGATGCTGGGGAAAAATGGCTACATGGATTTGGCTCAAATTTGGTGGAGAGTGATGATTTGAGTATTTGGAGATACTGGGAAAGTTTCAGCTCATTTGAGAATACCAAAATGATACTTCCTTCACCAAGCTTTCAAATGGACAGGAACTTGGGAAAATTGCTGTGGATGAATGGATAGGGGGATTGAGCTGATTTTTGGTTTCCATGAGTGATTTATCCATGTTAATCACCATGAAAAATTTCAGCTCAAATAGATCAAGGGTTCAAGCACTTCCTTTGCAATTTGCCCAACTGGACAGAAATTGCAAATTGATATTGTGCTCAAAACTTGAACTATGGAACTTTGGTTCTTGATGGGAATGGTGAAGATATGGATAGGAGAAGCTCCACAAATTATTTGGGATTTTTCCTGGATACCAAAATGGTAGTTCCTTTAGAAAGGGCCCAAAATACAATATTGGCATTAAATAGGAAAAGACAATTTTCCTTATTTAATTATGGCCAATATTTTTATGGGAGCTCAATATGATCACAAAGAATATCTCCACAAGTTTTCATGAACTTTGGAGATGGATAGATATTTTCCTGGATTTAATTCCTTTAACTGGCAGAAAAAGGAATTAATTATAAATGAAAAATATTGCAAATGACTTGGCAATATTTTTGCATATCCAGGGTTTATAGATAAAGGATGATCACTGGGAAAAGTTCGGGAGGCAGAAGATCAAAGGAAATTGGGCTTCCTTTGTAACTGAAAGGATTATGGTTTCCCTTCCGATAACTCAGAAGGTAGGGTTTCGACAGCAAAACCCTGAGCCAAGGATCTTGGGTGGCAAGGTTGGACTGGAGAGAATCTCTGATTGGATAGGGAAGGCAAGGCTAGATGACCATCTTCACATACCCAAGAGCTAGAGAAATCCGATAACACCGAGAAAAAAGACGGGAGTCAAATCCCGCAAAGGAAAAAAAACAGGAGCGAAAACCAGGGTGTTACAAACCTACCCCCCTTAAGAAAATCTCGTCCTCGAGATTTCCAGGCTTATCTTCCAGGGAAGGGGGACTTACCTGTGTGCGACTTGGATCCATCAGTTGTCCTGTCTTCGTTGGTTCTCTGACCTTTTAACTGCCTTTTCTGATGGACCATGTGTTGTCTCTGCACACAACTTTCTTGAATCCTTCTCTTTCCTGTCAGGTGTACCTTTTGATCTGGCAGTGGTGTTGCTGGGTGGGGTAGCGGGTAATACCAACAAACAACTTGGTTTCCATGGTCTGGAAGTAACTGCTTTGGTTTTATTGTGATACTTCGTACCCTAACTTTCATGGGTAAGGCATCCTTTCCTGGTACTAGGCTTACGTTCTCGTATGGTCTTGAGTGAGTGGGAGTGGCTTTCCTTTTTGCTGTGTTAGGATGCTCAGTCTGGCTATGGGTTCCATACTGATGTTTCTCTCTGCCTTAGGCATTCTGACTTTGTCCTAGGTGTCCCACAATCCAGTATGACCAGGTTATTACTGTCGCATCCCTAACTGAAATGTCAGGCATGATCACAAAGTAATCATAGACAGTAATCTCTTATTCCAATGATGTCATGATGTCTATGAGATGTTGCTGCTGACATGCTTTGAGCCATTCTATCTGAAGGTCTTGTTTCCAACTCTGTCGCTTGTGGAGAGGGCCCTGTCATACATAGCCTCTCTAGTCCTTGCTGTGACCACTGAGCTAAGCATAGTATTGCTATCATCTGGTGTATCTTTCGGAGCATAGCCTTTTACCTTGGTTGGTAGCCCATATTCATGAGGAGTGCGGCAAGCTCGTTTGTAGCCCCAGGTAGGGCATTGCTGTGGCCGCATATGCAAGAGTCTGACAAGGGTTGGTAATACCACCCTGTTCGTGAAGCTGTATCTTGTTGACCGTCACGGAGGTTGTTTGTCCACACTTCTTTGTGCTTGTGGACTCCTTTGATGGACCTGTAATGACCTGCCAACACGGCTCCTTGATTGTTTTCCCGGTTTATGTGACGCCCTAGATTTGCTGCTACAGTGATCTCTGTAATTAAGCTACAGTAACCCCACGCTAATGATGCCACGTCACCACGTTTACTGTTGCTAATCTCGCGATGATTCAATCCCGTTCAAATTCAATGTTTAAAATAAAGTCAAACAAATAAAGTTTTCAAATATCAAAACAAAAATGCTCAAAGTGTGGAAAATATTGTCTGGATATTTGTCATGTTGAAACCACATTTTTATAAAGTGTTTAAGGGCACTAAAATAATTTTAAACAGCAGCAAAACATTTAATTAAATACCTTTTTCAAATTAATAAAATATTAAACTATTTTATTTAGCTGTCCAAATTAATATGGAAGTGGCATAATTGTTAAAACTAAATTAGGAACTAGATACATGTTTTATAAAACAAAATTTGAAAAAAGAAACTAAAACAAAACAAAAAAGAATTAAATAAAGTAAAACAAAAATAAAAACAAAACCCCCCCTCTCTCTCGCTGGGCCTCGGCCCAGCCGCCCCCCAGCCTACAAGGGGGTCAGCCCCCGAAACCCTAGCCACTCCCCCCGATCCCCCCCACTCCTCTCTCCCTCTGCCACCGATCTGGATCGGGCGCTAGCCCCGTCGCCGCCGCACGCCGCCGCCTCCCCACCGTCGCCCCCCCTTCCTCATCTCCTCCTCGCCAGCGCCTCCCCGCCACGCCCCCGAGCCCCTTGCCTCCCCCCTGCATCGTCGGTGAGCCCACCTCGGGCTCCTCCCTCCTCCCGTCCCCTCCCTCTCTCCCCTCCTGCCGGAACCGCCCGCCGGCGCCTCCCCACCGCGGCCCCGCGCGCCCATTCGCGCCCCTGCCGCGCCGCGCACGCGCTCCGGCCCCGCTCGCCCCTTGCTGCGCGCGCACGCACCCACCCGCGCCGCCGTGCGCACGCGCCCCCAGCGCCCAACCCGTGCGCACCGAGGCCCCGGCCGCCCTATCGCCGCGCCTACCGCTCGCCCCGCGTCGCCCGCAAGCCGCGCGCACCGCGCGCGCGCCCCGCCGCATTCCCGTGCGCGCCGCCACTGGCCGTCGCCTGGGCCTCCCCGCCGCCGTTGCCCCGTCGTGGCCTCGCCCCCGGCCGCACCCACCGCCGCCGCCCCTGGCCGCCGGCGAGCCACCGGCGAGTCCCTGGCGCCCCCTGGCTGATTCGGTTTAGTGGGGGGATTAGGCCCCCCCCACTAACCCCCCTCTGTGTGTGTATGACCACAGGGGCCCATGCCCCTGTTAAAATAAAAATAAATAAAAATAATAATTAATTAATTAATTAACTTAATTAAGTCTGTTTAAATTAACTAATTAAGTTTAATTAACTTAATGACTAATTAACTTAATTAATCTGTTAGTTAAACTAAACAGTCACTGACAGGTGGGACCCACACGTTAGTTTGACCCAGTCAACACTACAGTTGACTGCTGACGTCATGATGATGTCATAATTGCATTTTCGAATTAAATTAATTTATTAATTCCAATAAATTGATTAAATCTTTAATAATTAATATAAAATAAACCGTAACTTGGATGAAAATACTTTATACATGAAAGTTGCTCAGAACGACGAGACGAATCCGAATACGCTGTCCGTTCATCTGACACATGCTCCTAGCATGATGAACATGGACATTTAGCATTAGGATCATCTTTCCGGTAATAGCCCGAGACCCGGGAAATATCGTCAGATATTCTTCCGAACCGTCTGCGACGTGTAATACTGTTTTAGTGCATGCCTAGCTCTGCATACTGCCATGTCATGCATCGTGTTGCATCTGTGCGTTATATTTATTGTTTCTTCCCCCCTCTTCTTACCAGTAGACCCCGAGACTGACGGTGCTGCAAGGTACGACTACACCGTTGACGATCAGCCTTTTGCAGCAGAGCAGCAAGGCAAGCAACCCCCCCTTGAGCATTCCGATATCGCCCATTCTTCCCTCTTATTCTTGCATTAGTTTTTGCTACTGTATTAGTTAGCTCCTATTCTGATGCATAGCCTGCTTTTGATAAACTGCTACCATACCTGTAATCATATCAACTGCTTAGTATAGGTTGATCAATAAATCCCCTGTGACCCCCTTAGTCCTAGTTGCCCCTGCTTCTTCATCGACGACTCGACGACTCGAAGACTCGAAGACTCGGTCAACCGACCGACAAGCCAGGCCCCTCACATCACCGCACACCCCTTTGTTGTACGACTCTACAGAGCTACTATTGAGTACCGAGGGTGACACCTCATGAAGTACTCATGATGCTAACTCTGTAGTGTAGCTAGTAGGTCGTGGTTATCGAGGGTGATTCCTCCTTCACCACTCCCGATGATGACTCTGTCGTGCAACCCCTCAAGTGTGGGACCCTCAAGGGTGATTCCTCTAAGTCCACCTTGACGGTTTCATCGAGCGGGACCCTTTGAGGGTGATTCCTCAGGTTCCGTCTTGATGTTTTATACACACAGTTACTATGATCTGGTTACAGAAACATGTTGGTGATGGGTCGGCCCTGAGGGGTACCCACGGTATGATGATGATGAGGCGTGGACGGGCAGGAGAGGCCCTTGCCACACATCCTCGAGACGGGGTGACGGGACCGCACTTCATGGGTCGCGCTTGCCCCGCATTAATAAAATTCTAATGGGTTGGGTATTTGATCTGAGTTGGTCGTTTGGCCTATTACGCACTAACCTTCACGTGGGGAAGTTATGGGTACTCAGCGTCGTTGTATCAGCCGAAGCTCTTCGGACGTCAGCAATGAAGCGGCGCGCGCCCGAGTGGTCAGCAACGGCACCGCGCTTGTTATAAGGGGTGCTAGGACTAACCTCGGCCGCGTTCGCATCGGGCAGGAGTGCAAAGGGCGATTGGCCCATGACCCCATGCGCGCTTAGGATTTAGACCGGCGGGCTGGCCTCTTCGTTGAGCCTAGGTAGGCCTACGACGTGTTGATGTCCCGAGGCCGGGCATGACCCAGGAAAGTGTGTCCGGCCAGAGGTATCATGCGTGTTGGGGAATGTGGTGCGCCCCTGCAGGGAAGAATTTATCTATTCGAATAGCCGTGTCCATGGTAACAGGACGACTTGGAGTTATACTTTGACCTCCTACAACTATAATTGTGACTTTTAAATGGAAATGAATGTGGCTCCGAGATTGCTTCCTCGCAGGGAGTCGAGGAAGAATCTCTGAGCGTGGTTACTTAATAAAATTGCTACAATAATATGATTATATATGAGATACCAGTCTAGTCTCTTCTAATGCTGCAAGATGCTGAAGATGCTAGTCTTCGATAGGACTAGGCCTTCCCCCTCATTCTTTCTTTCTGCAGTCAGTCCAGATATAACCCCTCCCCTTGATACTGATGCATACTTAGCATAGTTCTGATGTCAGTCTTGCGAGTACTTTGGATGAGTACTCACCGCTGCTTTGCATTCTCTTTCCCCCTCGATACGATTACCGCGTTCAGATGACGGAGCCCAGGAGATGGAGTACGCCGGAGACGACTACTACACCACCGCTGGAGCCTACTACTACGTGGAGAGTGCCGACGCTCAGGAGTAGTTAGGTTGGCTCCCAGGCAGGAGGCCTCGCCTCTTTCGATCCGATGCTTATGTTTGTGCTAGCCTTCTTAAGGCAAAACTTGTTTAACTTATGTCTGTACTCAGATATTATTTGCTTTCGCTGACTCGTGTTTGTCGAGCTTTGTATTCGAGCCCTCGAGGCCCCTGGCTTGTAATATGAAGCTGTATGACCTTAATTTGTGTCTAGTGTTGTGTTGTGATATCGATCAGTGAGTCCCTAATCTTGGTCATACGCATTGCGTGTATGATTAGCGTACGGTCGAAATTGGGGGCGTCACAAGTTGGTATCAGAGCCGACTGCCTGTAGGTAGCCCCCCCTTCCAACTCCTTGGCCGAAGTTGAGTCTAGTAATTGAAAAACTTTTACTAACATTGTTGTGTGGCTTACGGGCCCACATCTCAATCGGGTGGTATTAGGATCTTTTATTCCTTGTCTATACTCTGGGTTCTGATCTCTCTTCTCTTTCGGGTTAAAGATTTTGCTAACTCTAACATAGGTTCCCGTAACTACTTCCTCCTGGAGAGCCCCTCATTTCACACGATGGCTTGATTCATCAGAAGACTCCGAAGATACTCTCTGATGTTCTCCCGAGAACTTGTGCTCGTCGATTTTGCGATTTCCTTCCATCGCCAACCCCTGCGGGTAACTCCTCATCATTATCGAGGATTCGTTTGTCCCCAGTTGTTCTTGTCTTTCACAAAATTCTTCGAAACGCTATCCGGTCTTCCGAAATCCTGAGCAGCCTATTGCTCTTGACTTTTCCCACCTGCTTACATGGTGGTTAGTTCCATATGTCAAGCAATATCCATTAAAATCCTCTGTGATTTTTATTTGATTTTATTGATTCAACCTGTGTGTGAATGCATGCAGTCATCAGTTGTTTATCGTAAATTATCCGTCCGGCTCAGACGTCTTTCCAAACATGAGTTGGTTCCCGACAAATCAACCTTGATTGATTGCCCATCTAAGTCCTTTCATCTTACTTGTATGTGATCGGAACATCTGTTTCCGATACACCAATTTGGAAATCTTAATTCCTTTGGTTATTTAAGCATCAAATTATTTGGATGTTCTATGATCTAATGCCTTGCATTCTTTCTCCCTCTGATTGGGTACCGATACTCACATTAGGTCCCTTGTGGACCGCCAGACCCAGTGTTGGGTTATTATCAGATAGCATCCTTCACATTCAAAATTCTTGTGATGTTTTTTCCCCTGATACATGATGCCATTGGTAAATTGTGTCTTCTCCCTTTGATAGGCTGTATCCTACGCTTTCGTCAGCCATGCTCTGTTTGCAAGCATGTGTTAATTACTCTTGAAGCTTGTGGTATATGTTCCTAAGATGCCCCGATGGGTTGAACCTATGCCTTCCTTAATCCGTGTGAACCCGACTGTTTTCACGAGTCATACTCTCACTACTGGAAAAAGGGTCTTTGCCGTCTGCCATAGCAGACGGCAAAGGCCTGCCTGGCGGACGGCAAAGCCATTGCCGTCCGCCAGCAGACGGCCAACAGTCCGGCCGAACAGGAGCCGGCAAAGGCCACTTTGTCGTCTGCTGGCAGACGGCAAAGAAGCCAAGCTCTTTGCCGTCTGCTGGCAGACGGCAAAGCCCTGGGACGGCAGACAAAAGGTGCCAGCCCCGTTAGGGGGCTAACGGCGCTCTTTGCCGTCTGCTGGCAGACGACAAAGAGCTGCAGCTGACGTCAGCTGACATCAGGCGTCAGCTGGGCCAACGCAGGCTCTTTGCCGTCTGCCAGCAGACGGCAAAGAAGCAAAGGTCTTCGCCGTCTGCCAGCAGACGGCAAAGAGGCCAAATAGGCCAGCCCAGGTTGCACAGGCTGCTGCCACGTGGCCTCTTTGCCGTCTGCTAGCAGACGGCAAAGTGGCTATATTGCCACTATTTTTTTTTTCTTAAATTCAATCAATTTCACATATATATATATATATATATATATATATATATTCATTTCAAAATATTTCAACAAGTACATATAGCCAACATATCCCTGCCATTTGGATATGATCATCCAACACATATATACACCAAATGAAAAGTCCAACATATCCAACAATTAAGCAAAAGGTCCATATAGTTTCATCCATACATACATATATAGGTAGCAAGTTTCACATTGTTCATCCTACAAAATCACAACAAAAAGGAAGGACAAGGAGAAGAGTAGACTCCAACGCAAGCTTCCGTGATCTGAAGCCAATCTGCAAAATGGGAAAGAAGAAAGTTAGAAGAAGAAGAAGACTAGAAGAAGAAGAAGAAAAAGAAGAAGAAGGAAAAGAAAGAGAAGAAAAAGAATTTTTCTTCTTCTTATTGCTTACTTGTGTCATTTTAGAGCTAACCTAGTTAAATAGGCCATTTTTGACCTAAATATGCTAAGTATGTCATAAATGAACTAAATAAGCTAAGTATAGGTCATTTCAGAGCTAACCTAGGTAATCATGCCATTTTTGAGCTAATTAAGCATATTAAGTCATTTTGGAGCTAAATAGGTCATTTCTTAAGCATATTATGTCATTTTTGAGCTAGCTAAGCATATTGAGTCATTTCGGAGGAATAAATGCTAAGTATAGGTCACTTTAGAGCTATCCTAGGTTAAATAGGTCATTTGTGAGCTAATTAAGGTTATTATGTCATTTTTGAGCTAGCTAACCATATAAATTCATTTTTGGAGGAATAAATGCTAAGTATATGTCATTTTAGAGCTTTCCTAGGTTAAATAAGTCATTTGAGAGCTATCCGTGGTAAAATTGGTCATTTTGGAGCTAATTAAGGTTATTATGTCATTTTGGAGGAAATAATGCTAAGTACAGGTCATTTTAGAGCTAAATATGTCATTTCTTAAGCTAAGCTAAGTATAGGTCATTTGAGAGCTATCGATGGTAAAATTGGTCATTTTGGAGCTAAGTAAGGTTATAATGTCATTTTCGAGGAAACTAAGCTAAGTATACGGCATTTTAGAGATAAATAGGTCATTTCTTAAGCTAAGTACGCATTTGTTATGCTAAACACTTGCGAAAACTAACCGTCATCACGGAGGTGTAGTTGTAGGTGTAGTTGTAGGACCGGTCGCGCCAGTGGCTGACGGAGGAGGATCGGTCGATGCTTGTCGGGAGTTATGCTGCACCAAAGATCATTTCCAATGTATCGTTAGCATGATGCAACTCAAATGTGAAGACTAGTAACTAATGACCATTCAAATGAAACTCACCGTGCCCGCCGGAGCAATGACTGGCATCGGCGGAGGGGTCGTGCCGGTCTTCTCGCACAGGGTCTGGACATTTGGTTTTGACGAGTCAGTCATATTAGATACTACTGTAAGGAACATTACGTGCATGATTTGGCTAATATGCAGAAGAAACTTACAGCGAACATCTCGTATAGGGCCCGGTTAGCCATCATGTTCCGATTCCTCTCCTCCTCCAACGGATTAGCCGTCCTGTCCTCAAGCTCCCTCTCCCTCTCCGCCGCCTGCCGGTCCCTCTCCTCTAGAAGCGCCTGGGTCTTCGCTCTCTCTGCCTCAATAGCAGCCTGCAACACCACTCGTTAGCATTGTAATCATCGACGGCCGCACACACAATGTAATGAAGGAAAGGTATCTGAGTCCGTATAACTAACCTTGAATTCGAGCTCCACTGGCCGTGCACGAGGCAGTATCTCAGGATCGGAGCTGGTCTGGCGCTTCTTGATCTGCGGGAAAGTGCTACTACAACGTATCAGTCCATTCCCAATGGCTAACGAGCCATGCTGCCTCCCGCCACCAGATATCATCACCAGCTCTGGATCAAGAGGTTGCTGGCTCGGGTTAAAGTCCGGCCCTTTCCTCGCCTTCCCCTTGTCTCTGTACCTGACAAGCTTCTGGTGGGAGGCGCGTTTGCTGAATTTCTCTGGATCATCGAGGTCAGACTCAGAGAATGCCTTGGCCTTCTTGTACGAGGCAGTATTGGACATGGCATAGAGGTCGAACAGCTGTGGCACTGGAGCCTTGTTCTCTCGCGCCTAAAAGAGAGGAACAGAGTATTAGTTGAGGGCTCAAGCTAGCATGAAGAATAAATTTGCATGAATCATGAAGCAAACCACATACCCAGTTTTCCCCGTACTGATGTAGGTTGACGCTGCCTAGATGGTGTGGGACACCTTTCATTTTGCCACGCTTGTCCTTTGCAGTGTCGTGGGTGGAGCGCCATTGGGGAGAGCACCACTCATCCACCAATGCCTCCCAATAGTCCATCCTATCCGCACACCATCTCGAGGGCACCTAAGTTAAGAAAGAGAAATTTGAGCGCTACACCTACGAATCAAATCAAGGAAACTAAGTACAAGGCCTTAAGAATAGGTAATTACCTTCATGTACTTCTCCTTACTCAGAAACTTGGTGCGGCACTTCTCTCTTTTCCTCCTAATACCAGTCGAGGCGAAGTAGTCTCGAACAACCTGCGTCCGAGCCTCGTGCCGAAAGTTTTGAAGTAGGCGCCTCCACTCGTTGTCGATAACCCGAGCCGCGGCCTCCTCCTGTCCCTCAACACACCTGTAGAAGGTCTGCAATAAAACAAGAAAACACGGATTAGTACAATCACTAGGGTTGCCAATCAAAGAAGGAAACACAACGTAGACGGCAAAGGAGAAATTACCCAAAACGTCTGGATCACAATGTCGGCCACCTTGTGGCACTCGACATCGCCGATCCTATGGCCCGGTGGGGCTGGGGCAGCCAAGTAGTGCTCCCAGGTCATTCCTAGCTCTGGAACCCGGCCCTCACCGGGTAACGTGACCCACCCCGGGAAGCTCTGGCGACAAATCACACCAAGGACACTGTTGGGCCTGCGGACACGAGGCTCGTGTGTCCAAGACCTGCAGTATGACAAGGCCAACGCATTAGATATTCGAAGAAACGTGAAGGCAAAATGTTAAAAAAGAGTAAATGCACTTACTTGTCCTCGTTAGGCGCAATCAACCACCTCTGGTCGGGGGTCGCCGGGGTGGGCGGGAGCTTTGTACCACCACGCTGGTAGACTTTGCGCCCCTCAACCCACTCACCCTTGCTATAGCTATCAGAACTATAGCCACCCTCAGCACGGCCACTCGACTCCGTCGAGTCCGCCCATGGGTTCCGCTGCGACTCAGCGTGATCCCTGCTGAGCTCCGGAGTCTCGTGGGACGGAGTCTCGTGGGACGAAGGCTTGTCGGCCCGACGCTCGTCGGCCCGAGGCTCGTCGGCCGTAGGCGCGTCTGCCATAGGCTCGTCGGCCCGAGGCTCATGGACCGGAGTCCGAGATGGGTCCACCTCAGGCCGCTCCATCTCAGACGGAGCACTCCTGTGGTCAGGTGAATCAGCTGGGGGTGGCGGCGAGGAAGGCGTAGTAGCAGCCTTCCTACCTCTCCCGCCGCCACGTCCACCTCTACCAGCCTTCTTCCCGCCCCGACCTCTTGCGGCCGAAGAAGAAGCGACCGCCGGTGGTGTCTGCATACTGAGATCCAGCGCTCTCCGGAGGCTATGGGGTGGAATGGAACTACCCCTCCCACCACGCGCCGAGGTAGGAGCCTCGAAGCGCTCTCGACCCGCGCCCACCATCTGTCAACACCTGCAATGACAGAGAGTAAACGAAATTAGTACAACATAAAAAGAATGAATACCTGACATGAATAATATGTATATAATTTAAGTGTATCATCATCATGAACATAATAAAAAATTGAATACCTAAAAAATTGAATACTTAATTTAAGTGTCGGGGTGTCGGGGTGTCGGGGTCGTGGTGTCGGGGTGTCGTGTCGGGGTTGGGGTGTCGGGGTGTCGTGTCGGGGTCGGGGTGTCGGGTCGGGGTGTCGGGTCGGGGTGTCGTGGTGTCGGGGTGCCGTGTCGGGGTCGGGGTGTCGGGTTGGGGTCGGGGTGTTGGGTCGGGGTGTCGTGGTGTCGGGGTGTCGTGGTGTCGGGGTGTCGGGGTGTCGTGTCGGGGTCGGGGTGTCGGGGTGTCGTGTCGGGCTCGGGGTGTCGGGGTGTCGGAGGTGTCGTGTCTGGGTGTCGTGGTGTCGGGGTCTCAGGGGTGTCGGGGTCGGGGTGCCGTGTCGGGGTCGGGGTGTCGGGGTGTCGGGGTCGGGGTGCCGTGTTGGGGTCGGGGTGTCGGGTCGGGGTCGGGGTGTCGTGGTGTCGGGGTGTCGTGTCGGGGTCGGGGTATCGGGGTGTCGTGTCGGGGTGGGGGTGTCGGGGTGTCGGGGGTGTCATGTCTGGGTGTCGTGGTGTCGGGGTGTAAGGGGTGTTGGGGTGTCGGGGTCGGGGTGCCGTGTCGGGGTCGGGGTGTCGGGGTCGGGGTGCCGTGTCGGGGTCGGGGTGTCGGGTCGGGGTCGGGGTATCGAGTCGGGGTGTCGTGGTGTCGGGGTGTCGTGGTGCCCGGGTGTCGTGTCGGGGTTGGGGTGTCGTGTCGGGGTCGGGGTGTCGGGGTGTCGGGGGTGTCGTGTCTGGGTGTCGTGGTGTCGGGGTGTCAGGGGTGTCGGGGTGTCGGGTCGGGGTGCCGTGTCGGGGTCGGGGTGCCGTTTCGGGGTCGTGGTGTCGGGGTTTCGGGGTCGGGGTGTCGGGTCGGGGTCGGGGTGTCGGGTCGGGGTCGGGGTGTCGGGTCGGGGTTTCGTGGTGTCGGGGTGTCGTGGTGACGGGGTGTCGTGTCGGGGTCGGGTGTCGGGGTGTCGTGTCGGGGTCGGGGTGTCGGGGTGTCAGGGGTGTCGTGTCTGGGTGTCGTGGTGTCGGGGTGTCAGGGGTGTCGGGGTCGGGGTGCCGTGTCGGGGTCGGGGTGTCGGGGTGTCGGTGTCGGGGTACCATGTCGGGGTCGGTGTGTCGGGTCGGGGTCGGGGTGTCGGCTCGGGGTCGGGGTGCCGTGTCGGGGTCGGGGTGTCGGGTCAGGGTCGGGGTGTCGGGTCGGGGTCAGGGTGCCGTGTCGGGGTCGGGGTTTTTCCTCTTTTTTCCTTTTCTTCTTCTTCCTCTTCTTCCTTTTCTTCCTTTTCTTCCTTTTTTTTCCTTCTTCTCTTCTTCTTCCTCCTTTCCTTTTTCCTCTTCTTCTTCTCCTCCTCTCCTCTTTTTTCTTCTTCTTCTTCCTCTTCTTCTTTTTTCTTCTCCTCCTCCTCCTCTTCTTCCTCTTCCTTTCCTTTTTCCTCTTCTTCTCCTCCTCTCCTCTTTTTTTCTTCTTCTTCTTCTTCTTTTTTCTTCTCCTCCTCCTCCTCTTCTTCTGTTTCTTCTTCTCCTCCTCTCCTCTTTTTTTCTTCTTCTTCTTCTTCTTTTTTCTTCTCCTCCTCCTCCTCTTCTTCTGTTTCTTCTTCTTCTTCTTCTTCTTCTTCTACTTCTTCTTCTTTCCTTTTTGTTCTTCTCTTCTTCTTTCCTTTTTCTTCTCCTAAATCTTACTCCTATTATCTAAATAATACAAACAAAGAACAAATCTAAAACTAAATCTAATACAAATAAAATTTCTGTCCTAATTTGATACCTTGCTAAATTAACCTAGGGTTCATACTAATTAATCTAGGGTTCATACTAATTAACCTAGGGTTCATACTACCTAATTTGAAACCTAGCTATTCATACTAACTAGTGTTAAATCAATTCTGTTTTCTTTAAATAGCAACAATTGCTTTAACTAAAAAAATTAAATAGCAATGTAGCTACTGCCTACTAGCAAGCAATGAAAAAAACAGAAAAAAAACAAAAAAACAGTGTGGGCGGCGGGGGCTCACCGAAGGGAGCGGCACGCCGACGGGGCAGGGGGCGGCAGAGGTGTGGAGCTGGGTCGTCGGGGGTGCCTGCTCGCCGGCGACCCGACGCGGTGGAGCGGCGGGGCAGGGGGCAACGGGGGCGACGGGGCCGCGGTGGTGGAGGAGGGCCGCGGGGAGGGGGGCGGGCGGCACCGCGGCCTGGCTCCGGCGGTGGTGGAGGAGGGCCGCGGGGAGGGGGCGGTGGTGGAGGAGGGCCGCGGGGAGGGGGCGGCGGCGGGAGGGCGGGGCGGCGGCGGTTAGAGAGAGAGGGGCGCGGCGGGCTGTGTGTGGGTGTGTGAGAGAGAGAGAGAGGCGCGGGGCGCGGGATCTAAAATTAAGTTCCTTTCTTTGCCGTCTGCCAGCAGACGGCAAAGAGGGTGACAGTTAGGCCGCCCCCGCCGTTACATTGTGGGCCCCACACTCACCTCTTTGCCGTCTGCCAGCAGACGGCAAAGAAGTGACAGATGGCAAAGAGCTTGACCTAGCCAGTGCCGTGCCCCGTGGGCCCCACCCCACCTCTTTGCATCTGCTAGCGGACGGCAAAGACTTTGCCGTCCGCTGGCAGACGGCAAAGAGCTGGCTTATGGCAAACAGTGTCTTTGCCATCAGCCAGCTCTTTGCCGTCTGCTTTCCCAAAGCGGACGGCAAACAACCTGTTTGCCATCAGCCAGCAGACGGCAAAGACCTGGTAGATGGCAAAGACCCTGATTCCAGTAGTGTCTCCTGGTGTTTTGCCAGTTAAACTTTCAAAACTACAACTTCATCAAAGGTGAGGTGTAAATTGATGAAGTGGGAGTCGACCTTGAACCTTGTGTTCATGCCCATGGAAACGATGTTGATCTTATCATACAAGCTTCTCCTTTCATATAATCATTCATTGTATGATTTGATCTGTTATCTTTGATCTTGTCCTTTGCAATCGTGGTTCCGACCATGTTGTTCTACTTCGATTTCATTCTCAGACAAGTTAAAGTGTCTGTCTTCCACAGATCAATACACTAGTCTAACCTTTATTCTGATCTACCTCCAAGTATTATCCCTGGTATCTTGATGAATATCACGGAGCTATATAACTTCTTATGAGCTCCTCATCAACTATGATATTTCACTGATTCCAGTTTCCTCATGTTCTGAGTTGTTGGACAATCAAGGATGTTGATATCTGAATTGAGTATGCATTGCAATTCAACGACTCTTGGTAATGTTCTTTGGTTATGAGTTGTACTCGATCATGTCATTCCAAGCTGTTAAATGATGAAGCCCGGTTATATGCCTTGAATGCATTAAACACGTCACCTCTTGAGGGGATTGAAAATATCCCAGTGGTCCGTGATTTTCAAGATGTCTTTCCGAAAGAACTTCCAGGGATTCCCCCTGCTAGAGCTGTCGAGTTTGTCATCGACTTGGTACCTGGTACCACTCCTATAGCCAAGCGTCCGTATAAGATGCCACCACATGAACTCCTAGAACTTAAGCAAGAAATTGACAATTCGCTTCGTCTGGGTTTCATTCGTCCAAGTTCCTCTGCTTGGGGGGCAACTTCTCTCTTTGTCAAGAAGAAAGATGGTACGAATCGGTTAGTTCAAGATTACTGTCCCATCAACCAAGCAACGATTCAAAACAAATATCCGCTTCCTCGAATCAACGATCTGTATGATCAACTTGCTGGTTCATCAGTGTTTTTGAAACTCGACTTGAGGTTGGGTTACCATCAGATCTGGGTTCGTGAGGAGGATATTCCCAAGACTGCATTTGTTACTCGCTATGATTCATACGAGTACACCGTCGTGTCCTTCGGCTTAACCAATGCTCCTGCAACCTTCTCTCGCCTGATGAACTATATACTCATGGATTACCTCGATAAATTCGTCGTGGTTTATCTAGATGATATCCTGGTATACTCCAAGAATAAAGAAGAGCATGCTGAACATCTTCGCCTTATACTGGAGAGGCTTCGAGAACATCAACTATATGCAAAGTACTCAAAGTGTGAGTTCTGGATGGACGAAGTAACCTACCTTGGTCATGTGATCTCCAAGGATGGTATTGCGGTCAACCCTGAACGAGTTCAGGCTATTCTTGACTGGACTCCCCCGAAGAATGTTAAGCAAGTCAGAAGTTTTCTCGGACTCGCCAGCTATTGCCGTCGATTCGTCGAGAACTTCTCCAAGATTGCAAAGCCCTTAACCAATTTGCTTCACAAAGGTGTTAAATATGAGTGGACAGAAAAATGTCAGGAGAGCTTTCAAGCACTTAAGGACAAGCTGACATCTGCTCCAGTGCTTGCTCCTCCGGATACTCGTAAGGACTTCGTCATTTATTGTGACGCTTCGCATCAGGGAATAGGCTGTGTCTTAATGCAAGAGCGCAGAGTGGTTGCTTATGCATCCCGTCAATTGCGTCCTCATGAAGGGAACTACCCAGTTCATGACCTTGAACTTGCTGCAGTAATTCACGCACTGAAAGAGTGGCGGCAATACCTTGTTGGTAATCGTTGCGAGATCTACATCGATCACCAAAGTCTAAAGTACCTGTTTACTCAGCCAGATCTGAACCTCCGTCAACAGAGATGGATGGAGCGCATAGCAGATTACAACGTGGGTATTTCTTATACCCCAGGCAAGGCTAATGTAATGGCTGATGCTTTGAGCCGCAAGTCATACTGCAACCACCTTCAGGTTCACAAGGTTCACCCCCTTCTTCAAGAAGAATTTCGCAAGCTGAACCTCCATATTGTTCCTCAGGGTTATCTCGCTCCCCCTCCTGATGGGTCCTACAAAATGAACCTCCACGTTGTTTCCCAGGGTTCTCTTAATACCCTGGTTGCTAAACCAAATCTAGTGGACGTCATCAAGTGGATCCAGAAGTGTGACAATGAAGTCGAGAGGATTAAATTCGATCTCGCAAAAGGAAAGCCCTCATCCTTCACTATTGCTGAGGATGGCGCTTTGAACTTCAAAGGCCGCCTAGTGGTACCGAGTAAGGAGGAAAACAATGATATGACTCAGGAGGTCATGAAGGAAGCACATGACACTCCGCTGTCTATTCATCCTGGTAGTACCAAGATGTACTAAGACATTCGTCAAAGATTCTGGTGGTCTAACATGAAGCAAGACATTGCTCGCTATGTTGCTGAATGTGATGTTTGCCGTCGTATCAAAGCAGAACATCAAAGGCCTGCCGAAACTCTGCAACCTATTACGGTTCCTGAATGGAAATGGGACCATGTTGAAATGGACTTCGTCACTGGTTTTCCCAGATCGCAGAAAGGTAATGATGCTATTCTTGTCTTCATTGACCGACTGTCCAAAGTTGCACATTTTCTGGCTGTCAAGGAAACTATTACTGCTAGTCAGCTAGCAGATCTTTACATGCCCAGAGTTGTTTCACTCCACGGTATTCCACTGGTGATTAGTTCGGACCGTGGCAGTTTATTCACTTCAAGATTCTGGGCAAGTTTTGAGGAAGCTATGGGAACTCATTTGTCCTTCAGCACCGCTTTTCACCCTCAATCCCAGGGACAAGTTGAAAGAGTCAATCAGATTCTCGAAGACTTGCTTCGTGCTTGTGTCATTTCTTTCGGCAAGAAATGGGAGGAATCTCTCCCGTATGCTGAGTTCTCCTACAACAATAGCTATCAAGCTAGTCTGAAGATGGCTCCTTTTGAAGTGTTATATGGACGTAAGTGTCGAACTCCTCTGAATTGGTCAGAAACTGGGGAACGTACATTTATCGGTCCGGATATTATCCAACATGCCGAAGATCAAGTCCGCATTATTCATGCAAATCTAAAGGCTGCTCAGTCTCGTCAGAAGAGTCAGTACGACCGTCATCACAAGGATATGGTATATCAACCTGGCGAGAAGGCTTATCTTCGAGTTATGCCAATGAGAGGTACACACTGTTTCGGGATCAAGGGAAAGCTGGCTCCTCGATATATTGGTCCTTTCACTATTCTCGAAAGGCGTGGTAAGGTGGCATATCAATTGGAACTACCGCCAAACCTTTCTCAGGTTCACGATGTGTTCCATGTGTCGCAACTTCGTCGCTGCTTCAAGGATCCTATCCGAGCAGTGGATCATGATATGATTGAACTGCAACAAGACCTCTCTTACAAAGAGCAACCAGTCCGCATTCTCGATGAAACTGAACGTCGGACTCGTCAGAAGGTTACCAAGTTCTTCAAGGTGCAGTGGGCAAATCATTCTGAAGACGAAGCCACTTGGGAACGCGAATACCATCTTCGTGCAGAATACCCCGGGCTGTTTCCTTCTACTTCTTAATTCTCGGGACGAGAATTATTTTTAGTAGGGGAGAATTGTGACGCCCTGGATTTGCTGCTACAGTGATCTCTGTAATTAAGCTACAGTAACCCCACGCTAATGATGCCACGTCACCACGTTTACTGTTGCTAATCTCGCGATGATTCAATCCCGTTCAAATTCAATGTTTAAAATAAAGTCAAACAAAAATGTTTTCAAATATCAAAAAAAATGCTCAAAGTGTGGCAAATATTCTCTGCATATTTGTCATGTTGAAACCACATTTTTATAAAGTGTTTAAGGGCACTAAAATAATTTTAAATAGCAGCAAAACATTTAATTAAATACCTTTTTCAAATTAATAAAATATTAAACTATTTTATTTAGCTGTCCAAATTAATATGGCAGTGGCATAATTGTTAAAACTAAATTAGGAACTAGTTACATGTTTTATAAAACAAAATTTGAAAAAAGAAACTAAAACAAAACAGAAAAGAAATAAATAAAGTAAAACAAAAATAAAAACAAAGCCCCCCCTCTCTCTCGCTGGGCCTCGGCCCAACAGGCCGACAGGCCGGCCCAGCCGCCCCCCAGCCTACAAGGGGGTCAGCCCCCGAAACCTAGCCACTCCCCCCGATCCCCCCCACTCCTCTCTCCCTCTACCCCCGATCTGGATCGCGCGCTAGCCCCGTCGCCGCTGCACGCCGCCGCCTCCCCACCGTTGCCGGCGACCCGCCGCCGGACCGCGCCCCCCTTCTTCATCTCCTCCTCACCGGCGCCTCCCCGCCACGCCCCCGAGACCGCTGCCTCCCCCCTGCATCGTCGGTTAGCCCACCTCGGGCTCCTCCCTCATCCCGTCCCCTCCCTCTCTCCCCTCCTGCCGGAACCGCCCGCCGGCGCCTCCCAACCACGACCCCGCGCGCCCGTTCGCGCCCCTGCTGCACCGCGCACGCGCTCCGGCCCCGCTCGCCCCTTGCTGCGCGCGCACGCACCCACCCGCGCCGCCATGCGCCGCGCCCCATGGTGCGCACGTGCCCCCGGCTTCCAACCCGTGCGCACCACGGCCCCGGCCGCCCTGTCGCCGCACCTACCGCTCGTCCCGCATCGCCCGCAAGCCGCGCGCGCCCCGCCGCATCCCCGTGCGCGCCGCCACTGGCCGTCGCCTGGGCCTCCCCGCCGCCGTTGCCCCGTCGTGGCCTCGCCCCCGGCCGCACCCACCGCCGCCGCCCCTGGCCGACGGCGAGCCGCCGGCGAGTCCCTGGCGCCCTCTGGCCGATTCGGTTTAGTGGGGGATTAGCCCCCTCCCACTAACCCCCCTCTGTGTGTATGACCACAGGGGCCCATGCCCCTGTTAAAATAAAAATAAATAAAAATAAATATTAATTAATTAATTAATTAAATTAATAATTAATTAACTTAATTAAGTCTGTTTAAATTAACTAATTAAGTTTAATTAACTTAATAACTAATTAAGTTAATTAATCTGTTAGTTAAACTAAACAGTCAGTGACAGGTGGGAGCCACACGTCAGTTTGACCCAGTCAACAGTACAGTTGACTGTTGACGTCATGATGACGTCATAATTGCATTTTCGAATTAAATTAATTTATTAATTCCAAAAAAATGATTAAATCTTTAATAATTAATACCAGACGGCAAAGGCATTCCTGGCGGACGGCAAAGCCTTTGCCGTCTGCCAGCAGACGGCCAACAGTCCGGGCGAACAGCTAACGGCAAAGGCCCCTTTGCCGTCTGCTGGCAGAAGGCAAAGAAGCAAAGCTCTTTGCCGTCTGCCGGCAGACGGCAAAGACCCTGGACGGCAGACAAAAGGTGCCAGCCCCGTTAGGGGGCTAACGGCGCTCTTTGCCGTCTGCCAGCAGACGGCAAAGAGCTGCAGGTGACGTCAGCTGTCAGCTGGGCCAGCGCAGGCTCTTTGCCGTCTGCCAGCAGACGGCAAAGAAGCAAAGGTCTTCGCCGTCTGCCAGCAGACGGCAAAGAGGCCAAATAGGCCAGCCCAGGTTGCACAGGCTGCTGCCACGTGGCCTCTGTGCCGTCTGCTAGCTGACGGCAAACCTCTTTGCCGTCTGCTAGCAGACGGCAAAGTGGCTATATTGCCACTGTTTTTTTTTCTTAAATTCAATCAATTTCACAGATATATATATATATATATATATATATATTCATTTCAAAATATTTCAACAAGTACATATAGCCAACATATCCCTGCCATATGGATATGATCATCCAACACATATATACACCAAATGAAAAGTCCAACATATCCAACATTTAAGCAAAAGGTCCATATAGTTTCATCCATACATACATATATAGGTAGCAAGTTTCACATTGTTCATCCTACAAAATCAAAACAAAAAGGAAGCACAAGAAGAAGAGTAGACTCCATCAACGCAAGCTTCCTCATCGAAAGCAAATCTGCAAATAGGAAAGAAGAAAGTTAGAAGAAGAAGAAGAAGAAGACTAGAAGAAGAAGACTAGCTAGAAGAAGAAGAAGAAGAAGAAGAAGAAGACCAAAAGAAGAAGAAGAAGAAGAAGAAGAAGAATTTTTCTTCTCTTTCTTTTTCTCCTCTCCTCTTCTTTATCTTCTTATTCTTCTAACTAAGGTAGGTAAAAATTGCATTTTTTAGCTAAGCTAGGAAAAAATGCTAAGTGTAGGTCATTTTAGAGCTAAGCTAGGTAAATAGGTCATTTTGGAGCTTAGTAAGGTTATTATGTCATTTTCGAGGATGATGCCATTTTTGAGCGAACTTACGTAAGTATAGCTCATTTTTTATCTAACTTAGGTAATTATGCCATTTAGGAGGAAAATAAGCTAAGTATAGAGAAAACGTACCCTCATCACAACAAATGCGATGAAGATCGCAACTAAGGTAACAATTGATCCAACAGCATAATGATACCAAGCCTCATTATCAATGGCATATTTTCTAATCTTCTTAATCTTCAAGCGCATTGCATCCATCTTCAAGCGCATTGCATTCATCTTCATCTTGTGATCATCGACGACATCGGCAACATACAACTCCAATGTCATCTTCTCTTTTTCAATTCTTTTAATTTTTTCTTTCAAATACTCATTTTCTTTTTCAACTAAATTTAACTTCTCGACAAGAGGGTCGGTTGCAAATTCCGGTTCACATACCTCCTAGATTAAAATATCTCTATGTCAACTTGATGGCCATAATTGTCATAAATGCGAAATGCAACAAATAGTTATAAAAGAGAATTTACCACATCCGAATCATAAAGCGGGCGAGGGCCGACGGGGACGGATTTCAAGATCATGGCACTATGTATAAGAAACAATCATACAAAGTAAGAAAATTATACAAGTAACTATATAAATCATACAATCATACAAGAAAATGGCAAGTGTAGGTCATTTTAGAGCTATCCTAGTTAAAATCGGTCATTTTGGAGGTAGGTAAGGTTATTTTGTCATTTTGGAGGAAAATAAGCTAAGTCAATGTCATTTTGGAGCTAAACCAAAATTATCATGCCATTTTTTACCTAAGTATGCTAAGTATGTCATAAATGAACTAAAGAAGCTAAGTATAGGTCATTTTGGAGCTATCCTAGGTAGTTATGCCATTTTTTAGCTAACTAAGCATATTAAGTCATTTAGGAGGAAAAATGCTAAGTATAGGTCATTTTATAGCTATCCTAGGTAAAGTATGTCAGTTTGGAGCTAAGTAAGGTTATTATGTCATTTTCGAGGAAAATAAGCTACGTCAATGTCATTTTGTTGAATACCTAATAACATGAACTAATTAATAATATATATGTACATAATAATAATTGAATACCTGACATTACTAATATTAATCTTCATCGTCTATATATGCTCCGGGATCAATAAATGCGGAATCATCATCACTATCAGTAATGACGTGCTCATCAGCATCATCAATAAATGCATCAACATGTGGAAGGCCTCCTTTATGTAATCGGTCAAGCATTGACAGGTCATCCGCAGCAGTAACCTCTTCTTCTTCCGTCTCATCTTGTCTCGGCTCAGGGGTGAAGTCGGATTCACTGTCGCTGTCTACCTCAATGTTCTGGGGTGAAGTAGAGCGGTTCTTGAAACGTTTTTTGGAAACACGTGTTTCTTGGAAGAATTCTCCTTCATATGTGTCTGGTTTAATGTGAGGGTCATAATCATCTTCATTGAGGAGAGGTGGTCTAAAATGTGGCGGCACATCATAAACGACATCCCAACCATTCAGATTTGGATCAGTTTGGCAGGCCCACGGTAGATAGAAAACTTGGGTCGCCTGTTGAGCCGTAATATAGACATCGGGAACATCTAAATGGGTGCTTTGTTTGATTTCCACTAGCCCTATATGTTCATGAGTCCTTCTAGTCTCCTTTGGCTGGAACCAATAACATTTGAAGACTACGACGTTTGGTGGGTTTTCACCAAAGAATGTAAGTTCATAAATTGCTTCAACTCTTCCATAATACTCGACCCCTCCTTCACCGACAGCGGAGACACAACAATTTGTAGACTTTCGGTCGGCCATAGATAGCTCTTTGCCAAAAGTACGAAAGCGATACCCATTGATGTCGTATTTGTCAAATGAACGGACCTTATAGTCAAAACCATTTGCGACTTGTCTCAATTCGGAGTCCATAGACTCTGCATTAGCCTACAAGTTTAATACGAAAGGATTGTTGCATTAGCCGCAAACTAGATGAAGAAATGAAATGGTCTAATGGAAATTACCGTTTGTTTGAACCAAGAGATGAAACCGGGATAGCCTCCTCCATGCTTTGCCAAAAGCTCATACTCTTCGATGGAATCCTTTTGGATCACCGCTCCATCCGAGAATTTGGCGACGTATCGACTGTATCACATATCCAGGAATAAGAGCATTTCAAAGGAATTAGAAGTTGCGAAACAATGTACCGAGAACTTACTCGATGTACGGCCGCACTTCTGTTAGGTTGTTGAAGATATACAACGAAATGGTCCGCCATTCTTCGACATCCAACGGTATTGCTTTCGAAGCACCGGCTGGTGCGAGGTTCCCTTTGAATAGGCTGAGGTTGGATCGACCTTTTTCATGGTCGCCATCACTGTACCGAGGCTTCGGATTATGCAAATGACGATTCTTGGCTTTGTAGTGTGCTGTCACGAAGTTTGCGGCCTCCTCAGTAATGAATGCCTCGGCCATCGATGCTTCAATTCTACGTTTATTTTTACATTTTGCTCGAAGCGTCTTCTGCATCCTCTCAGTTGCGAAGCACCAACGATTTTGCACGGCCCCCCCAATCTTGCCTCGGTCGGGAGATGCAAAATCAAATGCTGCATTGGATTAAAGAATCCTGGTGGAAAGATCTTTTCTAACTTGCAGATCAACTCCGGTGCCAACTCTTCCAGTTCGTCTAGCACGTCAGGTGATAGTTCTTTCGTACAAAGAGCACGGAAGAAATAGCTCAGCTCTGCCAGTACTAGCCATTCATCCTCAGGGATAAAGCCACGCAACATCACCGGCATTACCCGCTCAAGCCATATGTGCCAATCATGACTCTTCATACCAAATATTTTCAATTTGTCAAGACTCGCTCCCCTCTTTAGATTCGTTGCATACCCATCGGGGAACATCAACTGCATTTTCACCCACAAGATCATTTCCCTCATAGCTGGCCTTCCAAGATTGACCATGCCTTTGGCTTCCTCCAGTTCTTCTTTCCTTTCGGTTGTCGCATGTTTTGTAACGGTCTATCACATAGAGCCTCTTGATCGACTCTAGCCTTAGGGTTATCCTTTGACTTCCCCTCTATGCCGAACAATGTACCATAAAAGGGCCTCGGCGATATTCTTTTCAGTGTGCATCACGTCGATGTTGTGTGGGCAAATGAGGTCTTTAAAGTAAGGCAGATCCCACAAGCATATCTTGTGAGTCCAGGCGTGTTCCGAATTATACCCTTTGAAATATCCTGGACGCTCTGGATTAGGCTCGAGAGCGTTTAACTGATCCAGGGCCTGTTGGCCTGTCAATGCAGGTGGTGCAGAATTTTTGACAACTCTACCTTTCATGAAATTTTTCTTGTCTTTTCTGAACTTATGGCCAGGATCCAGGAACTGTCTATGCAAGTCGAAGCAAGAATACTTGCGACCCGCCTGCAGCCAACAAACCTGAAGAGCTGCCTTGCATGTGGGGCACGGGAACCTTCCATGCACACACCAGCCAACGAATAGCGCATACGCCAGCAAGTCATGCGTCGAGTACATGTACCACACATGCATTTTGAAGTTTTGTTTTGTAGCGGCGTCATATGTCTTGATCCTATTATCCCAAGCTTCTTGCAATTCATCCTTAAGCGGCTGCTTGTACACATTCATATTCTTCCCCGGATAGTTGGGCCCTGGAATTATCAACGTCAAGAAAATGTTCTTTCTTTTCATAATCTCTCCGGGGGGGAGATTGAGTGGAATGACAAATACAGGCCAGCAACTGTATTGGGTTGCCGTCATTCCAAACACTTGGAACCCATCCGTGCTGATGGCGACTCGAGGATGCCTTGGATCTGCCGCTTTGTCCTTATGTAAAGCATCGAAGTGCTTCCACGCAAAAGCGTCTGAAGTGTGTCCCAACATCGGATTCCCATCTGCATCTAGTTCGGTTCTTTTGCCCAATTTATGCCACGTCATCTGTCTGGCCGTCTCTTCGACCATGAAAAGACGTTGAAGTCTTGGTATGATTGGCATATACCGAAGAACATTAACTGGGATTTTGGTCTGACTCTTCTCACCCATACCGTTGTCTACCACAACATACCTGGAAGACTTGCAAATGGGACAATAGTTGAAGCCCGCATACTCAAGCCTAAATAAGGCACATCCATTCTCACAGGCATCTATCTTCTCATAGGGCATCTTAAGCGCACGTAGGATTTTGTCCGACTGGTACAGGTTTGCTGGCAATACATGGCCTTTGGGTAGAAAGCGTCCAAATATCGTCATCATCGCGTCGTAGCATTCTCTGCCCAGGTTGAACTGAGCCTTGAGAGCCATTACTTGCGCGATGGCATCCAGCTGACAAAGCTCAGTGTGCTCGTGGAGAGGACGTTTTGAAGACTCCAACATTTCATAGAAGGCCTTTGCAGATTCCTCCATCTCATCGTCCGAATCCCGAGCATCATCAAAGTCTTGCACCATGTCTTCGATCCCGGTACCATGCTCGTCGGTGCGACGACGAACCACCTCAGCTCTGGCACGTTGGGCAGACTCACCATGAAATCTCCACACCGTATAATCAGTCGTAAAACCCCACTTCTGCAAGTGTTTACCCATTTCATCCCGTGTCCACTTTTTATGGTTGTTGCACCGGACACAGGGGCACCAGGTTATTTCCTGGCCATTTGCAAATGCGGCGCTCAGAAACCCCTTGGTTTTTGTTAACCATTCAATGGTCATTTCTTTCTGACTAGGGTGACCGGTGTACATCCAAGCACGATCACTCATCTTGCCTACCTACTAAACACACAAGAAATATATACATAATTCAGCAAACCATATTCATCAGTTAATAGAGTTTGTCAGTTTTATTACGTCCATGCAACCTAGACGCTAATAGGTAAAGATAGGTCCTAATCCCACCCGAGTATGTGTAGATTGGGTTCGTTTTCCCATGCTCTGCTCCGGATCCGACGCAAAATTTTGGCAGCACCTCCCCGCTGTTCTCCTGATACACGTCTCGGCAATAAGCAGAGAGGATGTGTACCCGAAGAACAACAGGGAGGCACTGGCGAAATTCTGCATCGGATCCGGAGCAGAGCATATGGGAAAACGAACCCAATCTACACATACTCGGGCTGTCCATGGATAACGTTGGACAATTCGAAAGAATCACGGTTATAAATATGCAAATGCATGCATATTTATAGATGTAACCCTTTCGAACGGGAGACGCATAGTCGTCACGCATACTGATGATTCAATCTACCTACAGCTAGCAAGTTTCATCGGCACGAAGACCGGAACAGAGCAAATGAAGGGGGAGGAGGAGATGTCATTTGTGCTCACCCACGAACGCAGGGGCGGAGCTCGTCGAACGCACGGGGAGGTCGTCGAACACCAAACCCTCGCAGCGACGAAACAACTGCACATTTAAATCCATCCGATCACCACAAATATATATGATGTTTTTCATAACAAAATCGGAAATTCTATGACCTAACTCATAATTCACACATATATGACCCCGTCGGCCTCTCGAAGGCCGAAGAGCACCCTTTCGGTCAACAGGAGGCCGAAGAGGTGTCGGGGGTCGGGGGTGTCGTGTCAGGGTGTCGGGGTGTCGGGGTGTCGTGTCGGGGTCGGGGTGTCGTGTCGGGGTCGGGGTGTCGGGGGTGTCGTGTCTGGGTGTCGTGGTGTCGGGGTGTCAGGGGTGTCGGGGTCGGGGTGCCGTGTCGGGGTCGGGGTGTCGGGTCGGGGTCGGGGTGTCGGGTCGGGGTGTCGTGGTGTCGTGGTGTCGGGGTGTCGTGTCGGGGTCGGGGTGTCGTGTCGGGGTCGGGGTGTCGGGGGTGTCGTGTCGGGGTCGGGGTGTCGGGGTGTCGTGTCGGGGTCGGGGTGTCGGGGGTGTCGTGTCTTGGTGTCGTGGTGTCGGGGTGTCAGGGGTGTCGGGGTCAGGGTGCCGTGTCGGGGTCGGGGTGTCGGGTCGGGGTCGGGGTCGGGGTGCCGTGTCGGGGTCGGGGTCGGGGTCGGGGTCGGGTCGGGGTCGGGGTGTCGGGTCGGGGTCGGGGTTTTTCCTCTTTTTTTCTTTTCTTCTTCTTCCTCTTCTTCCTTTTCTTCATTTTCTTCCTTTTTGTTCCTTCTTCTTCTTCTTCTTCCTCCTTTCCTTTTTCCTCTTCTTCTTCTCCTCCTCTCCTCCTTTTTTCTTCTTCTTCTTTTTTCTTCTCCTCCTCCTCCTCTTCTTCTTCTTCCTTTCCTTTTTTCCTCTTCTTCTTCTCCTCCTCTCCTCTTTTTTTCTTCTTCTTCTTCTTCTTTTTTCCCTCTACGTTTTTTCTACCTAATATATACTAACTAATATGAACTAATAACTAACTAATATAAACTAACTAATATGAACTAATAAAAACAGAAAAAAAAACATAAAAAGGGGGGAGGGTGGAGCTCACCGGAGGGGGGGTCGAGGCGGCGGCGCGGGGCGGCGGAGGGGGAGGGGCGGAGCTGGGTCGTCGGGGGTGCCTTCTCGCCGGTGACCGAGGTGGTGGAGGAGGGCCACGGGGAGGGGGCGGGCGGCGCCGCGGCCTGGCTCCGGCGGTGGTGGAGAAGGGCCGCGGGGAGGGGGCGGTGGTGGAGGAGGGCTGCGGGGAGGGTGCGGCGGCGGGAGGGCGGGGCGGCGGCGCTAAGAGAGAGAGGGAGAGAGAGATGTGAGAGAGAGAGAGAGGCGCGGGGCGCGGGGCCGAAAGTTAAGTTCATTTCTTTGCCGTCTGCCAGCAGACGGCAAAGACGGCAACCGTTAGCCCGCCCCCGCCGTGACATTGTGGGCCCCACCCTCACCTCTTTGCCGTCTGCCAGCAGACGGCAAAGAAGTGGCAGATGGCAAAGAGCTTGACCTAGCCAGTGCCGTGCCCCGTGGGGCCCACTTTGGTCTTTGCCATCTGCTCGCAGACGGCAAAGAATTCTTTGCCGTCTGCCAGCAGACGGCAAAGAAGTGCAGATGGCAAAGACCCTCTTTGCCATCAGCCAAATCTTTGCCGTCTGCTTTGCCAAACCAGACGGCAAACAACCTGTTTGCCATCTGCCAGCAGACGGCAAAGAGCTGGCAGATGGCAAAGAAGCTGATTCCAGTATATAAAATAAACCGTAAATCGGATGAAAATACTTTATACATGAAAGTTGCTCAGAACGACGAGACGAATCCGAATACGCTGTCCGTTCATCCGACACATTCCCCTAGCGTGATGAACATGGACATTTACCATTAGGATCATCTGTCCGGTAGTAGCCCGAGACCCGGGAAATATCGTCAGATATTCTTCCGAACCGTCTGCGACGTGTAATACTGCGTTAGTGCATGCCTAGCTCTGCATATTGCCATGTCATGCATCGTGTTGCATCTGTGCGTTATATTTATTGTTTCTTCCCCCCTCTTCTTACCGGTAGACCCCGAGACTAACGGTGCTGCAAGGTACGACTACACCGTTGACGATCAGCCTTTTGCAGCAGAGCAACAATGCAAGCAACCCCCCTTGAGCATTCTGATATCGCCCATTCTTCCCTCTTATTCTTGCATTAGTTTTTGCTACTGTATTAGTTAGCTCCTATTCTGATGCATAGCCTGCTTTTGATAAACTGCTACCATACCTGCAATCATATCAACTGCTTAGTATAGGTTGATCAATGAATCCCCTGTGACCCCCTTAGTCCCAGTTGCCCCTGCTTCTTCATCGACGACTCGAAGACTCAAATACTCGGTCAACCGACCGACAAGCCAGGCCCCTCACATCACCGCACACCCCTTTGTTGTACGACTCTGCAGAGCTACTATCGAGTACTGAGGGTGACACCTCGTGAAGTACTCATGATGCTAACTCTGTAGTGTAGCTAGTCGGTCGTGGTTATCGAGGGTGATTCCTCCTTCACCACTCCCGATGATAACTCTGTCGTGCCACCCCTCAAGTGTGGGACCCTCGAGGGTGATTCCTCTAAGTCCGCCTTGACGGTTTCATCGAGCGGGACCCTTTGAGGGTGATTCCTCAGGTTCCGTCTTGATGTTTTATACACACAGTTACTATGACCTGGTTACAGAAACATGTTGGTGATGGGTCGGCCCTGAGGGGTACCCACGGAATGATGATGATGAGGCGTGGACGGGCAGGAGAGGCCCTTGCCACACATCCTCGAGACGGGGCGACGGGACCGCACTTCATGGGTCGCGCTTGCCCCGCATTAATAAAATTCTAATGGGTTGGGTATTTGATCTGAGTTGGTCGTTTGGCCTATTACGCACTAACCTTCACGTGGGGAAGTTATGGGTACTCAGCATCGTTGTATCAGCCGAAGCTCTTCGGACGTCAGCAATGGAGCGGCGCGTGCCCGAGTGGTCCGCAACGGCACCGCGCTTGTTATAAGGGGTGCTAGGACTAACCTCGGCCGCGTTCGCATCGTGCAGGAGTGCAAAGGGTGATTGGCCCATGACCCCTGCGCGCTTAGGATTTAGACCGGCGGGCTGGCCTCTTCGTTGAGCCTAGGTAGGGCTACGACGTGTTGATGTCCCGAGGCCGGGCATGACCCAGGAAAGTGTGTCCGGCCAGAGGTATCAAGCGTGTTGCGGAATGTGGTGCACCCCTGCAGGGAAGAATTTATCTATTCGAATAGCCGTGTCCACGGTAACAGGACGACTTGGAGTTATACTTTGACCTCCTACAACTATAATTGTGACTTTTAAATGGAAATGAATGTGGCTCCGAGATTGCTTCCTCGCAGGGAGTCGAGGAAGAATCTCTAGGCGTGGTTACTTAATAAAATTGCTACAATAATATGATTATATATGAGATACCAGTCTACTCTCTTCTGATGCTGCAAGATGCTGAAGATGCTAGTCTTCGATAGGACTAGGCCTTCCCCCTCATTCTTGCTTTCTGCAGTCAGTCCAGATATAACCCCTCCCCTTGATACTGATGCATACTTAGCATAGTTCTGATGTCAGTCTTGCGAGTACTTTGGATGAGTACTCACCACTGATTTGCATTCTCTTTCCCCCTCGATACGATTACCGCGTTCAGATGACGGAGCCCAGGAGATGGAGTACACCGGAGACGACTACTACACCACCGCTGGAGCCTACTACTACGTGGAGAGTGCCGACGCTCAGGAGTAGTTAGGTTGGCTCCCAGGCAGGAGGCCCCGCCTCTTTCGATCCACTGCTTATGTTTGTGCTAGCCTTCTTAAGGCAAAACTTGTTTAACTTATGTCTGTACTCAGATATTATTTGCTTCCACTGACTTGTGTTTGTCGAGCTTTGTATTCGAGCCCTCGAGGCCCCTGGCTTGTAATATGAAGCTGTATGACTTTAATTTGTGTCTAGTGTTGTGTTGTGATATCGATCAGTGAGTCCCTAATCTTGGTCGTATGCATTGCGTGTATGATTAGCGTACGGTCGAAATTGGGGGCGTCACAGTTTGTCGGGCTTGTTCTCAGAACTTACTCTTGCATACCTCGTAGGGACTGCTGTGCTCATATCCTTCCTTGAAGTACAGTCATTCCCGTGTACGAGTGGCTCACATGAACTGATCCACTGGACTGCATGCTCACAACACATGCAGGGGTAAGATAATTCCTTTCATAACCACTGAATTCTGAGGCGGATGTGTGTTCAGACTAGTTCGTGCTCCTGACAAGCTTGTTGTAGGCACGATGGCGTGTTGAAGAAGACTGAATTCCTTATGCTCGAAGCTTCTGCCAGGGTAGTGTGCTGAACAAGGCTGGGTATCGTGCCTCGAAAGTTTTCCTTCATGTGGCTTACTGCGGAAGGTCGTGTGCCTTATGCCGGAAGTTTTCCGCGGTAGCACGCTGTGGAAGATGGGAGTGCCGTATCCCAGAAGATTTTCTCACCAAGTGGCATACCGAGGAAGATTGGTAGTCTGGTAGCTTTCGAAGGAAGGTTGGGTTCCTTATACCAGAAGCCTTATGTACATAGTCGGATTTATGGCCGATTCTGGCTTCCTTCCGAAGTATCCGGAATTTTACCCATAGCAGAGCCAAAACTTGATATAGGCCATACCTTGACTGAAGATATTCCATTGGTCATGCACATCGCTTGTCCTTCTGCTGGTCTGATCATTGCTGATGCAAAGGCTGCACGACCAATGCAGACTTCATGTCGTTTATTAATTCGAAGTACCCTTTGTATTCAAACCAAGTGTTGCCAATAATAAGCAGTTGACGGATAATTCCATTCGGTTCAGCTGAGCTTCCAAGCATTTGAAGTTCTCATTGATTCTAGGCAACCGTAAACTTATCCATATTTCTCGCAAACCTTGTTCACAGTGCCCAGAAAATTTTGTATTTGCATCGGTGAATTCCAAGATAAGCTTTGAAATTCGTATCATCATACCAGAGTTTAGTTGTTGCTCTCAGCACCTTCGCATTTTTGAAATATGTCTTCTGTGGGTAATAAATGATTCTTGGGTCCATTGAGAGAAGACTCAGGGTTCACTTCACTGACTGAAATAATCCCTGTATCGTGGACGGAATAATTTGTCCTTACTGATGTTCATTCTTAGTAGCTCATCTGCCTGTTCCTTAGGCGTGATTTGTTCTAAGGCAAACTCTCTCAGGTATATTCTGGCCTTGTCTGTTGCACACGGATTCAGCTTCTGACCCATTCTTCATTCTTGACAGATCCTGTGGTAATGTTCTAAATATCAGGTAGTTGGCTGGACAGGACTCTTGCTGAATTGGGATTATTGGGTATTATCCCAGTTGCATGCTGATCTTCTTAGGCAACTCTTGCGGATGGATCCAGTCGGAGCGGAGAGACGAAATCGACAAAAGAAACAAGAACCGCGAAAAACCAAAAAGCAAATAAAGCTCAAATTTTGCAGACCTTACACACATGGCCGAGGATTCACTAGTATAACTAGCCTAGCGCACTCGATGCACCTCTAAGGATTTAGAAGCGGAACCACACAATGCTCCTGGTAGCACTGGTGTCCAGCTCCTACTACTTCCTTAGAGACCATCACACCCGATGCATGACCATAGCCAAAGTGGCTTGGTCAACGATCTTAGGGTTATCGGGGAAAGATGGAATTTATAGGCGTTTGCCAAAGGAAACTAGAGTAAGAAGAGAAATGCCATGGCAAGCAAGCAGGGTAAGGATATCTAGTTTACCTAGGGGTTTCAGGGCTCACGGGTTGTTGCCGGGTGCGACCATTTCACACCGGAGGTAAGGGCCATGAGAGTTGGGGTTTGATGGAGCCGAAGACCTATGAGGTTGCCTTATGATCAATAGTAGCCGTGCCAGGTGGCAAAGATGGCTGAAATCCATCTGGGCTTTCTACTAAACACAAGACAGTGAAGTCTGGCTAGGGTAACCTATAGTCAACCTGGCTGCTCTGATACCAACCGTTGTGGTGCCCTGCCTGATTACCACTGTAGCCAGACGGTCGCCGCGCATACCAGCCCAGGAAATCACTCTGGCATGCGCGTTTACAACAAGTATCATGAACACAGGCATTTCTATTAATGGATATATAAGTCTTACATGATCTATTACAAGAGTGATGGCAGCGGAAAGGCTCTATCTAGGGCAGCATGGTCTTGGTGCGGCTCCAATCCACAGGGATCTGACTAGGTTACTCCCCTCGCCCACGAACACTCCAGCTCCTCGACGACGGGCGACGGATCTTTATGTGAACCTGGCCATGTTAAAGGCCGCTGAGTACTTTTGAATGTACTCGCAAGCAAACCAAACTAACATATACACCAAGCAAAGCAATCCATGGCATTCAAGCATGCATTTGTTATTAGAGCAACATTAATTATCATGGCATAGCATATCTATCTAGCAAAATTAATTATCATGTTGTAACAGGATTATCCAGTGTGATACTACTAGAGTAAACTAAAGCATGGCAAGTAAATAATCCATACTCCGAACATTCTCAGGATCCAATCCAACTCTTAACCAGATCCAGCTTACTCTCTTCCGGGTTGCCTTACAACCCTCAGAACATCCATGATCCACTGAGTACTTCAGGGCAGAAGACAAGTTCTTCCATCATTATTATCATTGTTACGGTTGACCACCTAGTGAGGCCTGGACGGACTGTCCAATACCGTGGACGCGGCTATTCGAATAGATTTGTACACTCTGCAGAGGTTGCGCACTTTACCCACACCATGGAGCACCTGGCCTCGTGATCCCATTCGGGTGGACCAGTGTTGCTCCAACGAAACCTGCCTAACCCATGACTCCTCCACCGTACCACCGGCAATCATTCTCCCCCGGAGTCAAGCCCTGGGTGGCCCCTGTGTCACCCCGTGACACCTGCCACCGTCGTGGCCAACTAAACTGTCCCAAACAGGGACGCCGACAAATAACTCAACTGGGCTCACAAGGTTATTGCCGCCTACCGGGCCAGGGCAGCGCGCGCGCATAACCTTCCCTGTCGGGTGGTACCGGTACAAGAGCACGCGATCAGACCGAGTCAAGGCCGTCCCATACCGGCAAGTGTGGTTGCACGGATAAGTCCGGACAGGTGACTCTAGATCAACCGGCTAGGTTTCACTTAGCCAGCATGGCGGTTTATCACAATAACTTGAGATGGCATCAACTAGGCATTAAATCAGTTTACTTTGAATTATTATATAGCAGGTAAATGAAAGTGAGGTAAACAGTAAGTGCAATCTAGCAGAAGTTTAATTATTTCTATCACAGGCATAATCATTAATTAAACACGCAAGCATAACACAGAGCAATGCTTTATGGAATATATCAGATGGTCGGCTTGCCTGGGGTCGAAGAATACTCCGGGAGAAGTGCCGAGAGTCCGCGGAAAGGATCGCCGGAAACCGTTCTCTCTTGGAGAGGGATGACAGAAGGGCAAGGGCAAAATGGTCATTTTCACAGTGTGAAAACATAATGAGAATGATACCATCGGGACGGGCTTGACGGACTGAAGACGTGGGCGTTGGTTTTACCTCCATCGGAGTTGCGAGGAAGAAGTTACAAGGGTTTTTCTGTCAGGCACCTATTTGTAAAAAGAATATTTCCATCGAGGTCCCTGGCAGCTCAGCGGGTCGCGCACTTAACTGGAATACGCCTCCCAATGGGGAAAACGTATTTCCCGCCGTGGCGTCTCCACTTATCCAACGTGGCCTGCCTCTAGTCGCCGACAGGTGGGTCCCGACCCCACCTGTCGGGTCCTCTCTCTCCTCCCTCCATCTCCTTCTTCCTCCTCTCCACTTCTCCCCGACGCAGCGCCAGAGGCCTACGGCTCCGGTGGCCGGCGAAGCTCGGGTGAGCCCTTGGGGCGGGCGAGGCCACAGACGCGGTCGCCGAAGAGCGCCGCATCCGGTGGTGGGCATTACGGACGGGGGGGATGGCTTGGAGTGCGGTAACACGGGAAGGCAAAGGGCGGCGGCTCCGGCCGATGCGGATGCTCCGATGGCCGTGGGCTTGCGGGAATAGAGGGAATGGATGCAGGGCTTCCCGGCGAGCTCGTGGGTGCTCGCAGTGGAGGCGGGGGTGGCCTAGGTGCCGTGAATTCAGACGAGGCCGGGAGGCGGCCATGGCGGCCATGGTGCAGAATTAGGCACCGAGGCTCGCTCCACTGAGCTAGGGAAGAGTGGGGAGGGTGAGGAGGCTGCCGCAGGGGTGGTGTGGTGCTTGGGGAGGGGCTCGGGGGTGGTTTTTATAGCCGGGCGAGCTCGCCGGATAAGCTCGGCCACGGCGGCGAGCTTATCCGCGCACTGGAGCTTGGGGGGGACGTGGCTGGCGGTTTGCGGTGACGAGAGGCTTCGTGCAGGGTGGAGAGACCTCATGCGCGCTCGAGAGAGCTCGGAAGAGGAAGAAGACAGAGAGGAACGCGACGACGGCGAGTCACGGGCGGGACAGTGCCACGGCGGCGACTACCGTGGCACGAGGAGAAGGAGATAGGAGGTGGAGAAGGGTCCAGAGCGGAGACGTGGATGCTGCGGAGCCACTAGACACGCTGGGACAAACCGTGGATGGCCGGAGGCGACCGCATGAAGCTTACAGAGAACAGAGCGCCATTCCTGCGTGGCCATTGTGTGGTCACCACATGCATGGCTTGCTTTGGAAGGCTCCTGCCTGTCCAAGCTTGTCCAACAAGCTCCTTGATGCTCAAATAGATGATAGAGATAGCTGGAACCATCTAGGTAGAGCTGAGATGAGAGAAACTTGTTGAAGAAGTTTCTGACAGCAAAGTGTTTGACATGTGGTGTGGCCACCACAGTGCTGCTATTGGCCTGGTCTTTGGCAGAGGTTAAACATACACTAGGGTGAACATGATTACAGATTTTCAACACAAATGGATAACTCCAGATGGTACTTCCTTTGTAATCATGCACTCTGGCCAGAAATGGAGATGATGATGCTGGGGAAAAATGGCTACATGGATTTGGCTCAAATTTTGTGGAGAGTGATGATTTGAGTATTTGGAGATACTGGGAAAGTTTCAGCTCATTTGAGAATACCAAAATGATACTTCCTTGACCAAGCTTTCAAATGGACATGAACTTGGGAAAATTGTTGTGGATGAATGGATAGAGGGATTGAGCTGATTTTTGGTTTCCATGAGTGATTTATCCATGTTAATCACCATGAAAAATTTCAGCTCAAATAGATCAAGGGTTCAAGCACTTCCTTTGCAATTTGCCCAACTGGACAGAAATTGCAAATTGATATTGTGCTCAAAACTTGAACTATGGAACTTGGGTTCTTGATGGGAATGGTGAAGATATGGATAGGAGAAGCTCCACAAATTATTTGGGATTTTTCCTGGCTACCAAAATAGTAGTTCCTTTAGAAAGGGCCCAAAATACAATATTGGCATTAAATAGGAAAAGACAATTTTCCTTATTTAATTATGGCCAATATTTTTATGGGAGCTCAATATGATCACAAAGAATATCTCCACAAGTTTTCATGAACTTTGGAGATGGGTAGATATTTTCCTGGATTTAATTCCTTTAACTGGCAGGAAAAGGAATTAATTATAAATGAAAAATATTGCAAATGACTTGTCAATATTTTTGCATATCCAGGGTTTATAGATAAAGGATGATCACTGGGAAAAGTTCGGGAGGCAGAAGATCAAAGGAAATTGGGGTTCCTTTGTAACTGAAAGGATTAGGGTTTCCCTTCCAATAACTCAGAAGGTAGGGTTTCGACAGCAAAACCCTGAGCCAAGGATCTTGGGTGGCAAGGTTGGACTGGAGAGAATCTCTGATTGGATAGGGAAGGCAAGGCTAGATGGCCATCTTCACATACCCAAGAGCTAGAGAAATCCGATAACACCGATAAAAAAGACGGGAGTCAAATCCCGCAAAGGAAAAAAAACAGGAGCGAAAACCAGGGTGTTACAGAAGGACCCTTTCCCCTTGCCGCGCATCGAGAAGATTGTTGATTCCACCTCCGGGTGTGACCTGCTTTCCTTCTTGGATGCTTACTCCGGATACCACAAGATCTTCATGGCTAAGGAAGATGACGAAAAGACCACGTTCATAACCCCGTGCGGCACGTACTGCTTTGTACGGATGCCCTTCGGGTTAAAGAGCGCTGGTTCTACTTTTGCCAGAGCCGTGCAGACTAGATTTGGACCGCAATTGCACAGGAATGTAGAAGCCTACATGGATGATATAGTTGTCAAGACCAAGGATGAAGCAACTCTCATACAAGACTTGGAAGAGACTTTTGCAAACCTGCGCAAGATCAACCTGAAGCTCAACCCTGAAAAATGTGTATTTGGCGTCCCATCCGGCAAGCTACTTGGGTTCTTTGTATCTCAGCAGGGGATAGAAGCAAATCCCGACAAGATCAAGGAAATTGAGCAGATACAGGCACCCAAGACCATGAAGGACATCAGACGTTTGACCGGGTGCGTTGCCGCGCTAAGTAGGTTCATCTCCAAATCCGCCGAACGCGCCCTGCCGTTCTTCAAGATCCTGAAGAAGGCAGGCCCGGTAAAGTGGACCCCAAAAGCAGAAGCAGCGCTGCAAGATCTGAAAACTTACCTTTCTTCCGCTCCCACCTTGGTCACTCCTAAACCACAAGAACCGTTGCTGCTATACTTGGCGGCAACGAATCAAGTGGTTAGTGCAGCGCTGGTGGCACAGCGAGAAGTAGATGGGGATGCAGCCGCTGCGGCCGATGCTGCCGGGGACAAAACTGAAGCTTCCGTGGCAGAACCCATTGCAGACCCGGAGGAATCTTGGCGAGCTGACAAAGGCAGTTCCAAGGAAGTGGCGAAAAGGAAAGTGGTGCAGCGGCCAGTGTACTTTGTCAGCTCCTTGTTGCAGGGGCTAGGTCAAGGTACTTTGGAGTGCAAAAACTAATCTTCGGCCTCATCATGGCCTCAAGGAAGCTGCGCCACTACTTCCAAGCCCATGAGATCACAGTTGTCACTCGC
Organism: Elymus sibiricus; assembly: GCA_039707655.1. NCBI lineage: Eukaryota > Viridiplantae > Streptophyta > Magnoliopsida > Poales > Poaceae > Elymus > Elymus sibiricus. The sequence continues at coordinate 134,883,580 of CM077671.1, forward strand.
TTTCCACTATAGCGTATATTGAGGAACCCCGAAGCCACCGGCAGGATAGTTGAGTGGGCCCTTGAGCTGTTGAGTTTTGGTTTAAGGTATGAGAGCACTTCCACAATTCAGAGCAGGGCATTGGCCGAATTCATTGCCAAATGGACACCCACGCCAGATGAAGAGATCCCACAGACAGTCCTCCCCGGCAAAGAAGCACCCAAGGATTGGATCATGTACTTTGGCGGTGCTTTCTCGCTCCAGGGTGCCGGAGCAGGTGTGCTCCTCGTCGCCCCCACCGGAGAACACCTCAAGTATGTGGTTCAGATGCACTTCCCCCGGGAGGAAGCTACCAAGAACACCGCTGAATATGAAGGGCTCCTTCCCGGACTCAGAATCGCGGTGTAGCTGGGAATCAGGAGACTGATCATTCGAGGGGATTCACAACTCGTGGTGAAACAAGTCAACAAAGACTATCAGAGCCCGTTGATGGAAGCATACGTGGAAGAAGTGAGGAAACTGGAGGAGCGCTTTGATGGATTGCAAGCAAAACATGTGCCCCGTGCGGAAAACACCATCGCTGATCAACTGTCAAAGTGCACTGCACAAAAGCTCCCTGTGGAACTAGGAACCTTTATCCTTCGCCTCACTCAATCTTCGGTATCCCCATCAACGATGGCTAGGAAAAGAAGAAAGCTGAACTCCGGCAAGCATTTCCCGGCAAAGCTTCCCGAAGCAGCTGGTAGAGAAGCTACCAGGGATAGTCTCGTTTCGCCTGGTGAGCAGCTTTCTCGTGCGGAACCCCAGGTTCTCGTGGTCGAGACAAGTGCTCCCACGGACGAGGAGATGCCTTTAGTCCTAGTTGTCGAGCCCCAGGCTCCAACTTGGGCACAACACATAGTCTGTTTCCTTCAAATAGGAGAACTCCCCAAAGAGCAAGAAGAGGCCAAAAAAGTAGTCCGTCGGTCAAGTCTGTACAAGTTTGTCGATGACACCCTGTACAGAAAAAGACCCAACGGCGTGAAATTAAGGTGCATTTTCCGGGAGAACGGACTAAGGCTGTTCGCAGAGATTCACGGAGGTGTATGTGGCTCGCACATTGGATGTAGAGCTCTTGCTGGGAAAGCCTTCCGGCAGGGTTTCTACTGGCCCACGACCCTCCAAGATGCAACTGAATTGGTCACGAAGTGTGAGGCCTGTCAGTTCCATTCCAAGAACATCCATCAACCAGCACAAGCTCTCCAGACGATCCCTTTGTCCTGGCCCTTCTCGGTCTGGGGGCTCGATATTTTGGGCCCCTTCCCCCGCGCTGTCAGGGGCTTTGAGTTCATGTTCGTGGCAATCGACAAGTTCACAAAGTGTCCTGAGGTGGAGCCAGTAAGGAAGGTGACCACGTAGTCAACTATCAAGTTCATGAAACGACTGGTGTGCCGTTTTGGAGTACCCAATAGAGTGATCATCGACAACGGCACCAAGTTCACGAGCCGCGCCTTCATGCAATACATCCAAAACTTGGAAGCAAGGTCTCCTTCGCCTCTGTTGCCCATCCAAGGAGCAACTGGCAAGTTGACAGGATGAATGCTGAAGTGCTGCGAGGTCTAAGACAAGAACTTTCGATAGGTTGCGGAGGAGCGGCAAGCGCTGGATCGATGAGCTGCCGATGGTTCTTTGGTCCCTCAGAACGACACCGAATCAAGCTACCGCCCAGACACCCTTCTCCCTGGTATACGGGGCGGAAGCAGTGCTCCCCACGGAACTCATATATGGGTCACCTCGAGTACTTGCCTACGACGAAGTAGAGCAAGAGCAGCTACGGCATGACGATGCCATGCTCCTCAAGGAAGATCGTCTCCGGGCTGCTATGCGTGCTGCACACTACCAGCAAGCCTTGCGCCGCTATCATAGCCGCATGGCACATGCCCGGAGCCTTGAAGAAGGCTACCTTGTCCTTAGGCGCGTTCAGTCCGCCAAGGGTACCAACAAGTTGATGCCGAAGTGGGAAGGCCCTTACCGGGTAGCACGAGTCACCAGACCTGGCGCAGTCCGTCTGGATACCGAAGATGGCACCAAGGTGCATAACTCATGGAATATTGAGCATCTTCGTAAGTTCTACCCGTAAGGCGCGGCTGCCGGGCGCAGTCCCCGGCAGCCACCTTTTGTACAAGCCTTGCCGAAGTTGCATGTAACCCTTTGTACAAAGCCAGGCCCAGATCCTGAGAAACAATAATAAAGCTAGGCATTGCATCATATCATTGCATTCCACGATCGTTATGCATCCTTTATGACTGCAATATCATCGTCTATTTTCTAGAGATTTGCTAGAGTACTCGTTGACCCTATAATCCTTGTTACCGCACTCTTTCCTTGAAGGGTGGAGGCCTCTTGCCCTGCGTGTTTTGTCACCAGGTAAATATAGAAGGAGGACGAAGGAGCAAGGACGACGGCTCGGCGTACTCCAGAAAGGGATACTGCCTAAAAAGAGATAAGTCTAATCGCGTATCCCAAGTTTTATGCTCCTTAAAGGAAATCCTTACTCTCTTTTTTCGGATGTGTTCGGTAAAGTTCCACCACGTGGTAAAAATCTTTGTCGGGACGAGCTGGTCCCCAGCTCCTGATAACTTATCAGCTCTGGGGGATCGCACCGATACCGACAAGGACCCCTGCCGGAGAACAACGACAGCCTGCTGTCGGGGGCTCGCTCCCTTTTGGCGCTCTCGGTCAATAGTGACCCGACAGGTGGTCCCATGTGGTGAGGAGGAACACATTGACACAATAGAAACAGAGAGAGAAAAGGATAGTACTCAGGGGAATAAAGTAACATTCATTCATTCGTTTGTGGTTACAAAATGGATCAAGATACATTGAAGAACTCCTTCCTAATAAATCTTTCTTTGACTTTCTCCCCTAGGAGCAAGTTACAAAAAGAAAAGGAGTGAAGGAAGGACCTAAGCAGAAGCCCAGCCTGACCCCGTCGAGGCTGACGGGGAACGGCTCGGCGGAACCACTGGCAAGGAAGACGAAGCCGAAGTCCACGAGCTTGCCAGGGTCCAGCTGAGAAGGAGAGGCGGCGCCCAGGTCAAGAACCCCCGGCAAATCGCTCTGCCGGGGGAAAGGGGGGAGGTTTATGACGGTGATGGTGCGACGGACGATCAACTGGAGCCCAGGTCGTCGTACTCCGACTTGATGACCTGGAGCTCGCTGTCGCCGTCTTCACCGACACGGTCCTCCTCGTCGCTATCGCTCGAGGAGGAGCTTTCCTCACCACTCGAGCTCTCTTCATAGCAGTCGAGACGACCACCCGAACACCCGTAGATCTTGACAGAGAGCGTGTCGGCCTCCACCAACTTGAAGCGGAGGACGTATCCACCCGTGAAGTTGTGGGCACGTGCGAAAGTCTTCCACCCATGCCTGAAGAACATAACGCGGGGCACCGGGAACTCGATGTCGACCCGCGCGGCACCGTTACGGCAGCAATGTACACGCAACCACATTGTGCGTGGCTTGTCAACCTCCATCACCCTGCCAAAGGGACGAGGGAGCCACAGGCGGCTACGAGGAGGACCGCGCAGCCCGATGACGAACTCCAACGCCGTACTTTCAGTGTGCTTCGCCACCAAGGAGGAAGTCGCCACCGGTGCGGGGTCAGGGTAGGCACTCCGCCTCCCCCGACCACGACCCCCGCGCTGGCCTCGGCCTCTTCCAGCCCTCCCGCCGCGCGCGCTGGAACCGCCTCCCATCACCGCGGCTGAAGTAGCGGCATGATCACGAAGGGAAGCTCTCATCGCCCCAGCGGAGGTTGAGAGTTGTCCTCTCCCCCGCGTCGTGGCAAGAGCTAGCACATCCAAAGACGAACCTGATATGAAGAACAAGCCATGTGGACTTCGGAGCAAGGAGGAGATGGAGATGGATGAGCATCGCCACCGTGACCCCCTAATTTATAGGGGAGAGCACGGGGGCTGGCTCTCCCCCGCTCCAGAGCGGCCACCCATCTCCACCAATGCCACTACACACGACTCACGGGCGAACAAGTAACCGCCCCATTGCTCCAATCCATGCGCTGCGGTTTCTGCCACGATCGGGCCTCTAAGTCACGAGCGCCCACCGCGAACTCCTCTCTATGAATGCGGCGCGCATGGCGGAAATGGCTTGAGGTGGTGGGACAGTGCTGACTAGTAAATTGGCAGTTACCCCCTCACATTGCGCGCGTGTGCATAAATTTTGGGCCTGACCCAACGGCACTAGGCACGCGCATGTGGGCCAGACCCGGGGGCTCCTGTCGGTGCACTAGGACAGCGGTATCCAGTGCCCCTGACTTATGCACACGCAGTAGTAGAAAAGCCCGTTGGGAAAGAAACCACGCCACCAGGCAAGCATTCAAGACCAGACCCCGGCAGCAACGATCTGCAGGAAGCCAAGAAAACACCAGCAACACCAATGTGATGGCCCAGGAGGGACCCAAAATGCGCGAGCCATGCCCCCGGAGCCTACCGAGGACCGAGGCGCGCACATCCCAGGAAGACCCGGCAAGCCATCCCCCGGCAAGCGCGAGCGGACCAGCCACCGCTCCACCGCATCACTATGCCAGTCACTTGTCGATGCGGTGTCGAAGCCTCAAGCGGCTAAGTAGCTCTCGCTAAGCACGTGGCGAAGCACCGGAAGGCAGTTTATACCCAGTTGACACCCGTCCAGCGGCGTGTCAAGACCCTAAGCAACGGCCAGATAGGCGGTGGCATGAGCTTGCCGGGGATGCACCCCCGAGCGCCACCTAGTCTAGTAATCATGGTATTTTGTCCTAAATGCCAGAGTTAGGTATGATAGCTCTGCTAAGCTATCTAATCGATAGATAATGACTGTTTTGCCATTGTGGTTGCCCCTTGCGCTATAAAAGGAGGCCCAACGCAACCTAGCTCAAGATTCGGACCTTTGGACACTTGTACGCGCGTAGTAGCTCACCCCGACAGCAACCCTTGCCGGTGTTGAGCGCTGCGTGTTCTTCGTGTTCCTTCGATCAATCCACCAAATGCAGGAGTAGGGTTTTACGCTTCACAGCGGCCTGAACCTGGGTAAAAATGCCAGCGTCCTGATCGTCGCGCTGTCTCATGGTCTTCGCTCTTTGTGCAACGTGACCCCCCCTTGCCGAACCACAAGGGGCCTCTGGTCCCATAGGTGATCGCGAGCATCCATGCCCCGACAGTTAGCCACGAAAAACCCTCATGAACTCTCCCTCAAAGATATTCTGTCCAAACCCTAAAGCCTAAATTTGGTGCCACAAAGTTTACAAATTCGTCCCTACCGAGTTTTACCATAGACAGAATCCAGAGCCAAACTCTAACCTCTCGGTGACACCAAGTTTGATTTCGGTGAAACCAAAAATAGTGACCAACCTTCTGGTAACCATTTTCTAAGAATCAGAATTTCTGAGTTTTGGGAATCGGTTCAACCGAAGCAATGAACTACCTAGGCCAGCCAAAATCGGAGTCACCGAGATTTATATGTCGGTCTCACCAAATACCCGAAAGTTGCAGCCTTTTGCACTAGTCGGTGTAACCGAGATTTATCTTTGGTTCCATCGAGTTGGGAAATAATGTTGTAATGGTTGGATTTTTGGAAGATCCTATATATACCCCTCGACCTCCCTCTCATTCATAGAGATAGCACTCAGAACAAACCAACACTTGCCACGTCCATTTTCTGAGATAGAACCACCTACTCATGTGTTGAGATCAAGATCTTCCACTGCAACCATATGAATCTTGATTTCTATCCTCCCCAAGTTGCTTTCCACCCAATCAACCTCTTCTACCAAGCCAAATCTATGAGAGAGAGTGATTGTGTGTTGAGGAGACTATCTTTTGAAGCACAAGAGCAAGGAGTTCATCATTCATACCAAATCTATTACCTTTTGGAGAGTGGTGTCTCCTAGATTGGTTAGCTGTCCCTTGGGATCCTCCGACTCCGTGTGGAGTAGAACCAATAAGTTTGTACGGGCAAGGAGATCGCCTACTTTGTGAAGATCTACACCGAGTGAGGCTAGTCCTTCGTGGACGTAAGCCATGGTGGAATAGACGAGGTTGTTACTTCGTGGACCTTTCGTGGGTGGGGCCCTACGTGAACTCTCGCGACCGCTACCCTTAATGGGTTGAAGTCTCCATCAACGTGGACGAACGATAGCACCACCTATCGGAATCACGGGAAAAGTCTTCGAGTCCCCATTGCGTTTGATCTTCCTATCCCTACCCTCTACTTATATGTGCATGTCTTTACTTTCTGTTGCTATACTCTTAGACTTGCATGTGTAGCGTGTGCTTGACTTGATGTAATTGCTAAAATTGGCCAACCTTTAAAATTGGGAAAGGCTAGATTTTTATTTTGGTCAAGTAGTCTAATCACCCCCTCTAGACATATTTTGGATCCTACAACAACCGCTTACGATAGGCGGTACTACCGCCCGTGCTGTCAACTTCACATGTTTTTTGATTTCCCTTCAGATTTACTCTCCTTTTTCTTTTGGCCTATGCATTATGTTTACACCTACTTTTCCCTCGCTCTATGTTGTGGGCTCTAGGTGGTAGCATCTTTTCTCAACAGGGGCATCGGGTGAACCCAAGTCGTGAGGGGGCTCTAAGCGCTACCGCACTTCAGGAGATGACAATGTCAACCCCAATGCCCCCCAAGCAGAAGGTCAAGCAGGCTGCAACAAAGACCAAAAAGGCTCAGTCAATGGCTTAGTTGCCCAGCAAAGAGTTCTGGCGCCTCCGCCGTCGCAACCCCTCTGTTGATCCACAAGAATCACCTCTTCGCAACGGTCTCTTCTGGACCAGGCAGCAAGGTTCTATTTATCATGATGTGCTCAAGCCAAAAAAGAACCTGTATGTACCTCATGTCAAGCCCATTGATAAGGATCATCTGCAGAAGAATGCCACATACTTTGGTGATGCTCTTGGCCTATGTGAGAAGCTTGGTATTATCAGTCTGATGCAGTTCAACGAGGACTTTGATGCAGAAGTTGTGGCTGTGTTCTTTGCTACGATCCACCTCGGATCTGATGAGGATCGGACTTTGACCTAGATGAGTAATGGAAGGCTACTGTCTGCTACTTGGAAGGAGTTCATGGGTCTACTAGGCTTTGAGGGTAAGGGGCTCCATACCCCAATTGGATTTCGTCCCCACACGGAGACCACATCTACGCACAAGAGCAAGCTTTGGTCCTACTGCACTGAGAAGATCTCCAACACCACTGGCAAGTCAACCTTTGTGCTTGAGCCCTTTCTTGACATCATGTATCGCATCTATAGGCACACTTTTTTTCCCATGTTGGGAACTTGGATATGGTACACTCCTATCTGGTGGATATGTTGCTCTATTGTCGGAATATGAGGACCGCAGACGAGGTAGAAGTCTTGGATGTTTCGCATGTCATGTGGTCGGAGCTCCTCTCAGCAGTTTCTAAACGCAAGTGTCCCATATATGCTCTGTACTTGATGCATCTGATTGAGAGCTCCTGGGAAAAGACCTTTCCAGGACTTCTGTTTGAATGTGGTGAGTTGGTTCCTCATGAGGTGGTGCAGTTGAGACAGAAAGACAAGTGGTCCACTCATGTTGCTCCGGAGATGGATCTGCCCAAGCATGATGATGACGAGGATGATGACTATGTGGCTGAGGGTGGCGCTGATCCCAGTTTTGTGCCTTCTTGTGCTGAGCCATCCTGGGCTCAAAAGCTCAAGGAGAAGATGAAGAAGTTGTTCTGTATGCAGGCCCATGGTCAATATAAAGCTCATGTTGTAGAGAAGGAGGCTAGGGGCCATCACAAGGTTCTAATGAGGCACCTGGGGATGGAGATGAGGAGTGGTTCTAAGGACTCTATCACTGATGAGGAGACCTGGACATCCAAGAACTGCAAGTGGGATTCCGATCTTGCTGAGCTGGGCACTGCAGCTCATAGCTCCGGCGAGTCTAGGGAATATTGAAGATGTTTCATGAGTTGCTACCACCTCGGGTCGTATTAGAACTCTTTGCCTTTTGGTATCTCGATGCAAAGGGGGAGAGAGTTTAGTGATTTGCTGAGTCACGAGTGCATTTTCAGTTGCTTGCTTTTCTTCGCTCGTGAACCTTTTTGCTTTGGTTTGGCTTATGTGTGTGAGACTTAACGACCCAGTCGTATGGTGTGAGACTTATGCTACCCTCCTATTATCTTTATATATCTTAGTATGTGAGTTATGCTTATCTTGTGCCCTATGTTTATGCTCACATGCCATATCTTGCATTTATACGTATCTTTCTTTCTATTAATACAAGTAGCACCTGTTTATAAAATATAGGGGAGTGTTGATCCTAGTGTATGTGCTTTGCATTCCAAAAGCATATCTAAAATAGTGCGCACATATAGGAGGAGCCCGTCTATATTTTTTAGATGTTGGGGTTTGCTTTCTGTCTAATGATATTCCTTGTGCAAACCTCGCGTTGTCATCAATCCATCAAAAAGGAGGAGATTGTAAGGGCATATTTCTACCCTAGTGGTTTTGGCGATTGATGACAATGTGTTTGCGGACTAATCTTGTGCATTAAGCCGTTCAGATAATTCATCATATGGCACAAGACGATTCTAGCCCCTCGATGGATTAGATTGAAGACGGTTTCTTCCCTATGTTTCATTTTCGATGGAATTGAGTCGTAGGAGAACCGTACTATTAACAGGGGGTCCGCATCGGAAAGGTT